>VDFB02065285.1:0-24895 GCA_007258455.2 Sequoia sempervirens | reverse complement strand
GATCAATGTACAAACGTCACCATTGTGCTTAGAAGGCCTGGGAGACGAAGATCGACTGTCGTTTCAGTCGATTCTGACACTTCCAAATTTTTAGGGTTTCTCACCCCGGCCCCCTATTTTTTAGGACCTACTTTTTTGGCACTTTTGGGCAATTCTGGGATCCCTATTTTTTAGGGTCTATTTTTGGAAAGTTGCTATTTTTGGAAAATTTCTATTTTTAGAAAGTTTCTATTTTTAGAAGGGCCACGAGTTTCGAAAACGCACTCAGAAGTTCGAAACGAGCAACGAAACTCTCAGAGAATCGATTCAAAGTTTTTTGAAATTTTGGTCAATCTGGAAAATCACAAAAAAGGTTCAAAAATCTGGAAAATCTGTTCAAAAATGGTGAGAAATTCTGGAAAATCACAGAGAAATCTGGTAAAGAGCATCGAAAATGGTGAATGAGATGATGAATTCGTCAATAAATTGGTAAAATTCATGAAGTTCATCAAGAAAATCTGGAAAATTGTGAAGAAATCTGAGCAGTTCATGGAAAATCTGAGCACAGTCATGGAGAAAACTAATAAATTCGCCTAAGTACAGAATGAATAGTAAGAACCTTCAGCCAAAATGTCAATGGCATAAAAAAATTTGATCAATGGTCTGAAAATCTGGGCAATGGCAATGAAACCTGTCAAGTCCGCCTCTGTCAAAGATGTCAATGGCATAAAAATCTGGGCAATGGCAATGAAATCTGTCAAGTCCGCCCCAGCCATGGTCAACCACTAGCTGAAGTCCGCTTTGAAATCTGAGCAATGGCAACAAAATCAAGCAAGTCCGCCCTTGGAAATGGCATAAAAATCTGTCCAATGGTGAGCAAAAGGTTGAAGTCCGCCCATGACAAAGGTCTAAAGGCAAGCATGAGGTCAAAATCCGCCCAGCAAGAGAGGTCTAATGGCAATAAAAACAGGGAAGTCCGCCTTAAGTTTTGGACAATGGCCAAGGATTTGATAAAGTCCGCCCTAGTCAAAAGGTCAAGTGGCAATAAAAACTATGAAGTCCGCCCTTGTAAGTGGCATGGAAAACAGCCAAGTCCGCCTTGAGGTAAGTGTTAAATGGCTAGAAATGTGAGGAAGTCCGCCCTCCAACCAAGGCAATGGCTAGAAATATCATGAAGTCCGCCCTATACAAAAAGTCATTGGCAAGCATAGGCCCAAAGTCCGCCCAAGTCAAAATGGAAGTGGCTAGAAAATGTGTGAAGTCCGCCCAAGGCAAAAATGAGATAAATTTGACTAAGGCATGGACAAAGCAAAGTTAAAGTGGCCAAAGACAAGCTGAAGTCCGCCTTAGGGAAGAGGAAAATGCCTAAAGCAAAAGGAGAAATGGCTTAACAAAGATCAAAGTCTGCCTATGAAAAAGAAAGAAAAATGGCTAAGGCATAGCCAAGGCAAAGAAAATGGCAAAGTCCGCCATGTGTTGGAGAGTATAAAAATTAAAATTCGCCTAAGTCCAAACCTTTGGAAAGCTAAAATATGCATGGCCCTTTGAATATTCGCCCAAGTGACCAAAGAAATTTTTGCCATGGCTAGGAAAATGTTGGAAAGATCAAGAAAATCTTCAAAATAAAATTGGATTTGGCTAGGAAAATTTGTGAAAGATCAAGCAAATGGCTAGGAAAATGCCGGACATGGCGAAAGAATTTTAGACAAGAGGCAATTTATGGCCAAGAAATGTTGGACGTGTCTAGAATAAAATTGGACATGGCAAGAAAATTGTCGAAAATCAAGAGAAGTTCATGGCCAAATAAAATCGGACGGCAAGAAAATATGGCCAACAAAAGAGGATAATGGCCAGATAATTTTGGACGTGGCAAAATAATTTTGGACAAGAGGCAATTTTCGGACAAAATAAAATTGGACGGACATGGTTAGAGGAATGTTGGACGAAAAAATATTTGTGGCTAAATAAAACTGGACATGGCGAGATAAATTTTGGGAAAAGGCGAGAAAATATGGCCAAATAAATTGGACGGAAAGAGATTTAAAGCTTGAAAATGAAATTTGTAAAAATATTTCAAAGCTTATCTTGAAAAGTTATCTAAAATAAATTTGTTTTGTTTTACTGCAGGTGGATGACTACACAAGGCAAAGGAGGTCTGAACAAAGAAAGAACCAATTATTCAAGGAGGGCTGAACGAAAAGAAATCTTTGCTACATCACCTTTGTATGCTTGCCTCTCCTCCACGCGCTCAACATTGAATTGGCACTTGAAGGAATTCCAAAGCAATCCGGAAAGAAAGATTTAAGGGCTTCAAGTCTAAACAGGTGCTCCGAGGCGAGGTGAGAAGAAGAAGCCAAAGTCATCCAAGATCAAGCACAATCGATAAAGTCACTGGCGGGAAGAAAATATTCTAAGGCAAGAACAACAAAGCGACCAAGGAAGACATCCAGCACGTTGAGGTGGCGCCTCGTCATCTTCCGACCAATCAAATCATTCCAAATCAACAACCAACAACTTTCTATTTTATCTGTTGGTTCATATTTAGCAAGAAGGACAAGTGTCCTCGAATGCAATTTTCTCATTGGTCGAAGGGTAGCAAACCCTAATTAGGGTTTTATTTGTAATCTTGGTCGTTGATTCCAAATCAATCTTGGCCGTCAAATTGTAATTGGGGAGCCTATAAATTGAGCTCAACCCCTCATTTGTAAAGCATGGGAGCATGTTGCAAAACATGTTGAGATAAGCAACTGTTGTAAGATTGCCAAAGTAATAAGTAATGCATGCATTGTTCTGATAGTGATTGCTTCTCTTATTTTGGAGTTGTCATGGTTCTTATCCCTCATCATAGTTTAGATTTCTTTTCATGTATGTTAGATGAATGCAAGATTTGATAAGTATTGATTTATGGTGAAACTTTTTTGCTCATACTTTCTTTGAATGGATGATTTCCATTCAATGCGTAAAGTTAGCCTGAGCTTATTTTGTGGATGCTTAACTTCTGTCTGGATAAATATTGTTCGATTCGATGGTAGTTATTCATGACGTGAAAATTATAAGCACATTCCCTTGAAGATTGCACCCTCTTTGTGTAGTTGTCGTTGAGCGTGGCGAAGCAAAGCGTGGTTATTTGTTTCACCGAGTCAATACCGTCTCTTGGATTCTTAGGAATAGATTAGTGCTTCTGAACCCTTCTCCTTTTTTCAATTTCTTTGATCCGACCAGAATAATAGAGCTTCATTGTCCAAACCTTCATTGTGAATTGAACAAGCCTAGCATAAGTCCCTTTGTGTTACCAGCATAATCACATCAAACCACAGAGCTCATCCGCATTCATCTTAAACATTGGAATTGCCGTGCCATGATCTACTTTTCTTGCAATCTTAGCATAATGAGGTAGTTTTTCAAGAGGGATAGAGCCGCCTTTTGACTCTTTATTCTAGAATGTTTGTTGTGTCATAAAACACGACAACACGGGTTCAAGGTCATTTCCATGCAATAAGGGGCCATAAGGTCAGTGGGCACGCCTCATGGGTTCAGCGCCTCAATGTAATGCAGGGCAGCCGCAGATCGTGCCGACAAACCTTCATGGAACACATCTCCTAGTCTCCCAGGAAACTCCTGGGCGTCTCCCAAGGAGACTTGGAGACTTGGAGACGTCTCCTAAGGAAACTTGGAGATGTCTCCCCGTCTCCCCGTCTCCTTGGGAGATGCGGAAACGTTTCCCCGTCTCCGGCGGAGCTCTGGTGGCGGTGGCGGGACGGCGGGGGACGCCAAGTACCCGTCCCCCCGTCCCCGGGACGTCCCCGTTTCCGAAACGGGTCATTTTTTGGGGGAAACGCGTCCCCGTGGTACACTGGTGCAAATAAAAGATAACTGTCACCACTTGAAGAGTTTATTAGTGCGTGAATAAAGATAACTACTTGTTGTGACCTCTTCACACATCACCCCATTGCAAATGGGGACCCTCGGTGGTTTGCTCTTAGGGTTTAGCTTTGAGTGGCAATTTCATAATCACTGTTGCTCTAGGAATTTCATGTCAAAGTTTGGAGTCATCACCCGAGCTAAGTTGAGAATTTGAGCCTGAAACTGAACATGAACGTCATAGAAGTGCTTAGAAGACCCAGTAGACGAGGATCGCCTGTGCCTTCGCTCAATTCTGACACTTCCTATTTTTTAGGGATTCTGCTTTTTTGCTTTTTGCTTTTTTCGTTTTTGGCATTTTTGGACCAATCTGGAATTTACTATTTTTAGAAAGTTGCTTTTTGCTTTTTTTCTATTTTTAGAAAGTGCTAGGTCTCACTGGCAGTGGAGTCGAAAGTTTCCACTTTTAGAATTGAAAAGCAAGCAATATTCAAGCAAAAATCTTAAAAAATCGGAAAAATCATGAGAAATGCAAGGAAAAGCGCATGCAAAGGTCTGAAAGCAAGGAAAAGCGCATGCAAAATCTGGAAAATCAATTGAAAATCGCACCTTCAAGGAAGAAAAATCAGCGAAAAATCAAGTAAAAAGCAAGAAAATTATGGTGAAATTTGCCTAAGTCTGGAGAGGTGCGCCCCATAGAGAAATCCAGTTGAATCATGAAAAAATCCATTTAAAATTCATTCATCAAATGAAATCCAATTAAAATTCGTCCATTTGAAAGGTCTTGCTAAAATTCGCCCAAGATCAAAGAAATCCAGTTGGATGATTCAAAATTCCAGTTGGCAAATGATGAAAATTGGCTAAGGCAAGTAAAAATTCAAACTGGACTTCAAGAATTCCAAGATAAAATTAAAATCCAGTTGGATGATTCAATTCCAGTTGGCAAATGTATCTAAAGGTGAAAATTGGCTAAGGCAAATGAAAATTCGAATTGGGACTTCAAGAATTCCAAGATGAAGTCAAAATCCAGTTGAAAGGATAAAAGTTCCAGTTGAAAGTCGAATTTCCAAGAAGAAAATTGAAAAAATTTCTAAGGCAAAGACTCACCTTGGTAAAAGGAGAAAATCCAGTTATAAAGTGGATTAGTCCACTTAGAAGTCGATTTTTCCAAGGCAAGAGGAAATAAAATAACTTAAGTTTTTTATTTAAAAATTAAAAACTTAGCAAGCAAGCAAGAAGGGACACCTTGAAAAATCAAAAAGAAGATAAGATTATTTTTTGCGTTTTAAAACAAAGCACCCAATCAGAGAAGAGGTCGACCCAGGCCAATAAGGAAACTTTTTATTATAAAAGAAGTGCTTGAGAGTTTATTTTTTTCATTATTCACAAGTTAAATTTTCTCACAGGCAAACTTCTCTCAGCCAAAAGCATCCTTCTTCTTTTCTTCTTGAGCTGCAAGTTACATTAATTCCAAAGCACAAGGTTGGATATTTTTCTTCTATTTTCAGATTTCTCATGCAACTACAAAATCATAGCTGGCGAATTTGAAGAAGGAAAAAGGAATTTTTATATTGGATTCACAAAAAACTTCAGTTTTTAGCTTTAAAAGTCCAGTAAATTATTTAAAAAATTCTTTGAAAGTTCTTTTAAAAAAAGATAAAGGCTGGTAAAATTCCATTTTATTGAAATTTATTATCCAACCAGCCTAGACAGTCGAGTTCTAGAATTTTTTAATTAATTTATTTAAATATTCTCCAGCCATAAAATCGCCTTCTTTACAATTTGTGAATATTTTTCTAACTTCGTGCTTCATACAGGTGAGATGTCTGCCTTGAAGAACGTAGGAGTTAGAAAGAATCAACACTTGAAGAGGAAATGGCAAGTTGGAAGGAAAGTCCACCCAAGCCAAGGAAGGCATGGCATGAGGTTCATGAAGTTTGCCTAGCCAAGAGGAGAAAAAATTCAGAAAATTGACTAAGTGTTGGAAGGAAAACAAGAGGAATAAAAAGGAAAAGTAAAGAGGAAGTGAATAAAATCCTTGTCCAAGGATGGAATTTGTCCTACATAGCACAAGCCGGATTCAGAATTGAAGGCAAGTCCACAGGCAAAGTTCATTCGAGCATCGAGATGGCCAAAATCTTGGCTAAATGTTGAATAATTCGCATAAAAGTGTTACAAAATGAACTTGAATAGCCAAAATTTGGCTAAGTATGGGAAATACTTCACAGAGAAAATTCCAATTTCCTCCATTGTGGCGAAAGCACAGAGGCATTCTTCTTCAAATTCAAGGCACTTGAAAGAATATTCAAACATCTTGGGGGGATTTCATCTACAATCCCAGACCTATTGAAGCAACCAAGGCTACTTCTTGAAGGATTTCATCCCCTGAAGAATTAAAGACAAACTCTCAATCAGAATTAGATGGTGACAGGAAGATTGTTCCAAACAATTTTCCGTACTTAGATAATTTCTTGACACAAATTAGATAAAGCGGAGAGGAAATCTAAAGGAATAGCACCAATCCAACTCAAGGCGCTTGTGGGAATTTCGAAGCAATCAAGAAAGAAAACCTTAATAACTTCAAGTCTAAACATGTGCTCCAAGGCGAGACTTCCAATACAAGTGAGAAGAAGAAATCAAAGTCTCAAAAGGAATCCAAGATCAAAGCCAGGAAGAAACGAGCACAAAGGACAGAGTCATCGGCAAGGAAAATATTCTAAGGCAAGAATATGGAAAAACGAACAAAGTGACCAAGGCGGACATCCAACCTGCTGAAGTGGCACCTCAACCAATCAAATTGTTCCAAGTCAGCACATCCAGATTCAACAACTTTCTATTTTATTGTGGGTTCATATTTGGCAAAAAGGACAAGTATCCTTGAGTGTAATTTTCTCATTGGTCGAGAAGGAGTTAGCTATGGCAAGCCCTAATTAGGGTTTTATTTTAATCTCGGTTGTTGATTCTAAATCAATCTTGGCCATTAAATTGTAATCGAGGAGCCTATAAATTGAGCTCACTCTTCATTTGTAAAAAGGGGGGAGCATGTTGCAAAACATGTTGAGATAAGTAATTGTTGCGTACGATTGCCAAAGTAATAAGTAATGCATGCATTGTTTTGATGGTGATTGCTTCTCTTATTTTGGAGTTGGCATGGTTCTTATCCCTCATCATAGTTTAGATTTTATTTCATGTATGTTAGAAGAATGCAAGATCTGATAAGTATTGATGCATGGTGAATCTTCCGCTCATACTTTCTTTGAACGAATAATTTTCGTTCAATGCGTAAAGTTAGCCTAAGCTTACTTTGTGGATGCTTAACTTCTGTCTGGATAAATATTGTTCAATTTGATGGTAGTTATTCATGACATGAAAATTATAAGCACACTCCCTTGAAGATTGCACCCACTTTGTGTAGTTGTCGTTGAGCGTGGCGAAGCAAAGCGTGGTTACTAGTTTCACCAAGTCAATACCGTCTCTTGAATTCTTAGGAAGTAGATTAGGAATTCTAAACCCTTATCTCCTTTTTTTAGTTTGTTTGAAAGACCCAAGCAATAGAGCTTCATTGCCTAAACCTTCATTGTGAATTGAACAAGCCTAGCATAAGTCCCTTTGTATAACCAGCATATCACATCATCCATTGAGCTTGTCCATCCCCCCAAACAAAACATTGGAATTACCGTATGAACTTTCTAGCAATCTTAGCATAATGGGTGGTTTCTTCAAGAGTGATAGGGTGTCTTTGGGCATTTTATTATCTGATGTTTGGTGTGTGTCACAAACGGCATCAACAGTAACCTCCAATAGTTATGTAATATCAATATGGGGCCCTCTTGTAGGTTATATATATTGAGGGAATCCAGTTCTCTCTGATGTTCAAGATTTTATTTCATATCCCTCAATCCTATGGTATCCTGTTTTTTTTCTGAACTCAAATGGAACTCATAACTTAATACTGCAGATTTTTGGCCAAAACGTAAATCAGGGGTTTCTCCAACAAGGGACTCAATTTCTTTGCTATTTTTTCAAGCATGCACATCTGCAAAGTTGCTATAGATTCACACTGAAAATTTATGAGAATGAGATCATATCCTTGCACCCCAACACATAGGTCGTTACTCCTTAGCCTATAAACCAACCCAAGGTCTTCAGCAAGGCACCTTATTTCCTAAATTAGTTAGGCATGAACCCATAGACTTGATATGGACCAATACATAGAATTACTGAGAATGAATGTCACAACTTGGTACTCCTCTGTTCCAACATGAGGTCAAAATCCAAGGGGTATAAAATTTGAACAGTATATAAAAGATAGAGTAATGAAATCCCTTTGTTCCCGCAAGGGAGTCTCATGTGCCAACTTGGCATGCTAGATAGGCCAGACCTATGAAATAGCCTTTAATTTCAGTTACAAAAGACCCCCTTTTATTGCTTTTAATATGAGTAACAACCACCATCAATTGACGAAAAGTTAGAATAGAGATACTGAATCTTGGTGTAGATACTGGATGACAACCTAACCAATAACATGAATAATAGTAAATCTTATAACCCTATGAAGTTTAAAGAATAAAGCTGGATCAAAAGTGAACACACTAAAAAACTGGAGATGAAATAATACAAGGATTGTATAAACACTAGTCTGACTGATCAAAGATATATTTCCAATATTGTCAGCTTAAATAATAAAATAAATATTGCTAAAATAAGAACTAATGCTCACAATGTCCTGAGCAAAATTGTCTTGCATACCTATACAATGCACACACCACTTTAGATATTCGTTTTGGCATCAATTCTTGAAGCTAAGAGGCTCACAATGTGAGAAGTAACCTCATCAAACTAACTAAATGTCTTCACAACCTAACTTCCAAAAACCAAAACAATTTGGGCACCTTCATTTCCACCAATTTGAGATATAGAATATAGATGTTATAAAGAATATATAGTCTTTCTCTTATGTTTAACATATGTGATACAAACTTATATCTCTCTTCATCTTTTTTATTTTATATATTTCATGCTCTGAAGAAAGGTCACATGATCAATGGAGAATGAGAATGACTGCTGCATCCGTGATAATGTCAAGGATGATGATTCTTAAATGGGCACTCTTAATGATCTAAACAGAATAGAAGACAAGAAGGAAACAATAACTACAAATATAGCAATTCCAATGATATGTACAGTAGACTTAATGACAAAGTATAATGTATATTTGAATGATATGCATCAACAGATCCTACAGACCAATTTGATCTAAAAACTGTTAAAAAACATAGTCATCATCAAATATAGATTTTTATCCAAGAGGCCAAACCTCCCTCTTTGGCAAGGAAGTCGCATCAATGAATAGTGGCAAGACTGTGAATCTCTGAAAGACATGCAGAGTAAGAGAAGATGATAGTTTCGGTCTTGACTCGGCTGAATAACCAAGTCTCACAAGTTTTGAAGGAATTGTGAGGCCCGGCCTGCAGAGAGTCTCGAGTTTCATACCAAAGAAGCATTTTAACACATACTAAAAACCCTAAAAATATTCTTCCCTCATTCAAAGGCATCATTTGCTCAAGCTTCAGCTTCTCTAATCGATCACTGCTTTGATTAAGTAGAGAGTGTGTAATATGCCCAACTCAAAAGATGAGGATTTCAATACATATTATTAATACTCCAAGAGGAAGTTGAGGATACTCAGAGTTACCTACTGGGTAAAGTACAAGGAAATATGCTAACCACCCTTCGCTGGCTGAATTACACAACATAAACCAGCAATAGCCAACTGGATTAGCATTAGCATCAAACTGAAAACCAAGCTTAAAGGAACTCGACGCCAAGAATGCACACTCAATCCAAATGATGGAAAGGTGCTGTCATATGGCAGAGAAATTAAAGAACAATACTTGAAAGAAACTACTCAACGTCAAGAATGTGCACTCAAGATCCCACTGAGGGCGAGGTGCTAACATATGACAGAGTGATTACTTAAAATTGAAACTAGTAGGCGGATAACCAGCCATGAAGCTACAACAATCTAATTCATCCGCTGCAGCGGGCATCCACAGAATTGTGGGGATTCACCACTTGAAAGTGGGTACAATGATATAACAAGTTCTTTCTCCGCACTGGCGGTAAACCGTCTAGGGGTAATTAATAGGAAATAAAACAAGTAGTTGCAGCAATAACATAGGTTGGATTAGTACTACTAATCAAATCCTTACAATTCAAAAGACTGCAAAAACATGTATTACAATGATAGAGAAATAAGACTAGAAGAGAAGAATGAGTTCTATGATGTTCCTTTACTTTCCAATGATAGAATTATGACCAAAACAGAAAATATATGAGTCTGATATAAAAACAGAGTTCTGGAATTCTTAATCAGCAAACTGTGAAAACCAATGAAGTATTCATAACTCACTCATTTCACCTCCAAATCGAATTAAATCAAGTGCAATGGATTGCTAGCAGGTAGGCGACCATGCTGAGATGAAGAAACAGCTTCAAAGAACTTCTATGAATTTTACACGAATCCCAAGGCACTTCTAGAAAAGTACGACCCTCCTTGAAGGGGCGATTTCTCTTTAAAAATCAAATTCTCAATCATAAAATCTCAAAATTGGCAAGAAGAGTCGCCCTTGATCAGCAATTAGAATGATGAAATGCCCAGAACCAAATTCGAACTGAAAAAAAAGTTATAAATTAAAATCACCTTCAGCTGTAGATGAGACAGCAAAACCAAAATTGATAAATCTTCAAAATTTCTTCACAATCGAGCTCAATCTGCTAGTCTGGATGAGAAGCAGCGAATTCCAACTAGGTGTTGTATTTCAAACACGAAATTGATAATTGGCTAGAGGTAGTGATCCTCGGCTAAGATTTCATTTCACAATTCCGACAAATAGAATAAGATGATAACAATAAATGATCCAAGGTTGAGCAAACCTTCATTAAATAGAAGCTCACAAAAAACTCTTCAAATTCCTAAGAAAAGCAATTTCACCAAAAAGATTAATAAAAGGAGAGCCTGGTAACATGAATGGATCCAAGGCTGGAGCAAAAACCTTCATTAAATAGAAGCTCACAAAACTCTTCAAATTCCTGAGAAAGCACACCAAAAGACACAGGAGTCCTTTCAAATTTCCAAAAACAAATAACTCCTCAAGATGGCGTCCCTTTTTGCATAATATGAATTTCACTTTATTTTAAAATTCTCTCTTTTAAAAGTGGCGTCCACTTTTCCCAAGGCATTATGTTTTTTCAATAATTAATAAATCACCTCATGAAGGCGTCACCCTTCCAAGACCCTCTTTTAAACACAACTTAAAGTTGTTCTCCTAGGCCAAGGGTCAACTGCAAATTATAACCTCAATGCCTTTATTCACCATAAAAAATGCCTTAAGAAGTCAGACATGAATTGCAAATAATTGCTCCAACTGGAAATGATGCACTGAAAGCTGACAAACTCCATACTGCTAAAAATAGAATTTACTATAAATAGTAAACTCAAATGCCAAAGAACTTCAGAACTGGAAACCCTTAATTTTACCTCAAACAAGCCACAGCTTCCAGAATAGGTTGATGAGTGATGCAATTAATGATGAGAAGGGGACATTACAATTGGAGTCTTTGGCTTGCTCTCAATTCTATTCTTAAGTTGTGTGCATGTCTTTTTATGCAACTTAAGTTAATTTTAAGTTGTGGGCACATCTTTTTAGGCAACTTAAGTAACTCCTAGCCAAAAGACTTAAATTGTCCCCTTTTTATGTACTCTAAATGATTTTAAAAGGCATGTGATAAAAAGGCAAAGGGGGCATGGGTTTTCAAGGAGCTTATTGGATCAATTTTTAGGTTTTTAATGTGGAGTTTTGGATTAAGAGGTGGTGATTCAAGGGCTGAGATTAATTCATCTCTTTGGGAGTTATTAATTAACTCTTTGGGGGTCTTTTAGAGCTGATTATGTTGTGAGTTTTTTGTTTATTGATGCAGCAACTTGGCTTAAGGTCTGAAACCCTTGAGTATCCCTGGTTTCAGAGAGACAAACGAGCTCCCCCTAGTTAGAAGGGTGTGTTTCAATGGAAGAGCTTTGGTTTGTGAAACCCTAGCACATCAATTTTCAGTCAGGGCTGCAATTGTCTATCAGGTTTGGAGGCCAAATTGGAGATAAAATATAGAGTCTAAGGTTCAGATTTGGAGTAACTTCAGTATGGTTTTCCATATTTCTGAACATTCTTGAGAACAGCAACAAAAATGCATATCTAGTGTTGATTTATTTTGGGAGTTGACACCATATTTGGATGATAGCTAGGGTTTGATCAAGGTCTGAGGTATTCTATGTTTAAATTTGCATACCCATTTCAGTTTACTCAGAAAAATAGAAGAAAAACCATTGTAATGCATTTCTGAAATTTCTGGGCAGTTTTAGTGGATTTTCTGCAACTTTTTCCTATTCAGAAATATTCAAGAATTCCTATAAAATCGTAGAAAAATCAGAAAAATATTTTGAACATAGATCTAAGTTTATTGATGGGTTTTCCACTTGCAAATAAAATTTCAGAATTTTTTATTGCATATTTTGGAGTATTGTTGTTTTTCTATTTTCCCTATTTAGGGATATTACAGTGGTATCAAAGATGCAAGACTTGGCAGCCTGTTTGGGTTGGTTGTATGCATGGAAAAGGTGGTCATAACCTGGAAAAACAGAAGGAAATAATGGCAGGCAATGATCAACAACCATCATCAAGTGAAGAGGAGGTAAAACATACGTTTGTAGAGATGCTAAGACAGTTACAAAACACCAATCTGTATTTAAGTCAGATAGCTCACAATACAGCAAATGGAAGAACATGGTGCATATGTAAAGAGAGGACAGTAGCAAAGCTGCAGAAAAAAATTAACACTCTACTAGCAAACCTTCAGGTTCATAACAATCTAGACCCTCCATGCCTACCTTTATACAAGAGGATGAGCCTACACAAGAGGAACCCACAGAGGACGATGAGGATGCTAAGATTTTGGCTAAGCATCAAGCTTTGGTGGAAGATTTTCAGTCAGCTATCTCTTTTAGAGATTAATTGGAGGTCACCAAATGCACAAAGACAAAGCGAAAACAATGGAATCAAGGAAAGCAAAATTATGGGTTGCAAAAAAGGTTGGGACGTCTATCCTTGCCGAGTTTTGATGGGTCATCCAAGAGTACAGCTAGGGCTTGGATTCAAAAATTGGATACTTACCTTGCCCTGAATCAAATGAAGGAGATTGAGGCCATCAAATTTGCTACCCTTCACCTTGAAGGAGCTGCACATGAATGGTGGTATCATGGTTTAGTGACACAAGGTCATGGTGCGATAGTCTCTTATGATCAATTTTGCACTACATTGATAGAGCGGTTTGACTGCAAGGATTCAAAGGCACACTCTAGAGAATTGGCTCAATTGAGACAAGTTGAGACACTTGATGCATACATTTCAGAATTTCAATGATTGTCAGTAATGGTTTCAGATGTGTTTGAGAAGAGGTTGATTTCGTAGTTCATAGAGGGTTTGTCAAAACCTCTCAGGGGTTGGGTCAAAGCTTTTGATCCACCATCCTTGCAGGATGCTATTAAGCGTGCAAGGAATATGGAGCTATCTACAGCACAAGCCAGGTTTCCTAGTAAGTTCCCACAGAGACTCTTTTTGCGGGGTTTGCCGCAAAAGGACAAGAAGTCAGAATATACTAGACCAACGGGTGTGATGTCTAGGCCAGCTGGTGGTGCACCTCATGATTCGAGACATGAGTTGAGACAAAAGAGGCTTTGTTTTGACTATCGCGAGCCTTGGACACCCGGACATAGTGTAGAAGTGGAGGCAAGGCCCATTGGATTGAGGTCTTTGAGGAACCTACTGATGATGAGTTGGAGGAGACACGAGTTCTTGATGAGCAGCGTGAGCCAATGGATGGGGAGATGGACACAGATGGGCACCAGGATGATTTGGCCCAGATGGATGGTGTGATTGCAACCCTCACTACCACTCCTCATTTTAACGCCTTTAGAGTAAAAGGCATCATGCAAGGACAACGGGTTGTGTTGATTGATAGTGAGGCTACCCACAACTTCATTGATTCGTCCTATACGAAGAAGTGGGGCTTGCAAGTTGAAGAGCATTATGGTATCCGACTGCGGACAACGAGTGGCACAATGTTGGGTTGTGTTAATCGTGTCCCACGGTTGAGTATGACCTTGGGCAATTACACCCTTACTGATGACATTTATGTGGTTGACATCAAAGATACTAATGTTGTGTTGGGCGTTCAGTGGTTGCATTCTATAAGTCATTATGTCATGGGCTTTAAGAATATGCAGTTGAGTTTCACAATAGGTGATTGGAAGGTGGTATTACGGGGCTTATCTTCAAATGCTCCTAGAGTTATTTCAGCTAGGAGGATGGAGAAAAAATTTCAGCATTCAAAGGCTGAGTGGGCAGTACAGTGTTTCATTTCAGATAAGTCTACCAATACAAGATAACATGGATATCATGTTGACATACAGGGCTTGCTGGACAAGCATACTGTGGTATTTCTAGATCTACCACATGGACTACCTCCAAATCGTGGATTTGAGCATGTTATTGAGCTTGTGGATAGCAAGCCAATTGTTATTGACCCCTACGGTCATCCTAAATGATTCAAGGATGAGATTGAGAAGACTATTCGGGAGTTATTGGATGTAGGACATATACGGCCTAATTTTAGACCCTTCACTTTTTCTATTGTCTTGATGAAGGATGGTACTATGAGGATGTGCATTGATTATCATGCACTAAATAAGAAGACCATCAAGAACAAGTATCCTATTCCGCGTATTGACATCAAGAACAAGTATCCTATTCCACGTATTGATGAGTTGATGGATGAGCTACATGGAGCAATCTATTTCTCCAAGATAGATCTTCATTCAGGATACCATTAGATTCGAGTCTGAGAGCAAGATGTGCACAAAACAACTTTCAAATGCCACTATGGACATTTCGAGTATTTGGCGATGCCCTTTGGGTTATCGAATGCTCCAACTACTTTTTCAGTCTTGCATGAACCATGTATTCAACAAGTAGTTGCGGAAAGTTGTGTTGGTTTTCTTTGATGACATCTTAGTATACAGCAGGACATGTGAGGAGCATATTTGGCATCTTAATGAGGTGTTAAGCATCTTAGCAGCTAACTCCTTTTTTGTGAAAGCCTCTAAGTGTGAGTTCAATATGACCGAGCTATTGTATTTGGGATATGTCATCGGAAATGGTGGAGTGAAGGCACATAAGGAGAAGATTCAAGCTATACTTGATTGGCCACCACCAAAGAACGTATCCCAATTGAGGGGCTTCATTGGTCTATGCACATACTATAGACGTTTTGTGAAGGGGTTTTCATCATTAACCGCTCCTTTGACAGATTTGACCAAGAAGGATGCCTTTGCTTGGATAGTTGAGACTCAAAGAATCACGGATCATCTTAAGAAGGTAATGAGTACTTGTCCTATTTTATCTTTACTAGATTTCTCTAAACCTTTTATGCTTGCATGTGATACATCCGGTATTGGTATTGGGGCTATTTTGAATCTTTGTTGCAAGACAAGCATCCAATTGCTTATGAGAGCCAAAACTTGAATGAGGTTTAAATGAGGTTCTCCATATATGACAAGGTAATGTTGGCAATCATGCATGCACTTGAAAAGTTTCGTCAATATCTTGTGGGCAGCAAGTTTATAGTGAGGACTGATCATAATAGCCTCAAGTATTTCAAGGAGCAAAAAGGATTAAATGAGAGCTAAGTTACCGATTCACTCAAGTCAAAGGGCAGGTACATTTCCGGTTCGGCCCAAGTCCAAGGACTGTGGGTACTATTGTGACCTTTTCACACATCACCCCATTCAAAATGGGGACCCCCCTAATTTTTGTCCCATTCGGGTCTTTTGGCTTTGGTTGTGGGTGGTTTTGCGGCTGTCTCTCTTTGCTCCTTTTGTCTTTCCGGGGATGTACCTATCTTTCGGCCTAATTTGGAGTGTTGGCTAAGTCTAGAGTGCATTTTTATCAGATTAGGGTTTTCATTCTTCAGGCTAGTTTGGGGTTAAAATTGAGTTGGCAAATTGAAACCTGAGCTTTGCATTGCAGCCAGGAAGCTTCAAGCAGTTTCCCATTAAATTTTCACTGAATTCCGACAACTTACTATTTTTAGTAAGTACTCAATTTGGGACCCTTTTCTCAGGACTTTCGAAATTTGACTACTACACCACATTTAGAGCACTTTGAGTTGCTTGCCTGCAAATTTTGAGCGAAATCAGACAACTTTCTATTTTTAGTAAATCCCCTATTTGAGGCTCTTCTGCTAGGGTTCTTGGAAAACTGATTGTTGCATTAGATTCAGGACCCTTGAAAGTACTTGCAAAATTTGAGCAAATTTGAGCAAATTCTAAAAACTTTCTATTCTTAGCAGTTTTGGCTTCGGGAGCAATTTCTAGGATTTGCATGTATGATTTTTCAATGCATGTCAGGATACTCTTTCTGGGATTTTCGAGAGCTTCGTGATGGTATAACATGCAAGTCAAGGTGATGACTTTCTATTTTTAGCAGGTACCCTGCATGCAGACCAGTTTTCTGGGTTTTTTGAGATCTCTTGGGCAATATGACATACAAACCAAGTTTGGCAACCAGTTGATCACTTTTTCAGGCACTTCCTATTTTTAGCAGGTTCACTCCAACAATCCCAGATCTTTAGTTTCAAGAGCAAAGTAGTTCAGAACAGAAACGGAGTTGAAAGGAAGTCAATAGAGGCACATGCAAATGAAATTAGGGTTTCCAGCTTTGGTGCCTAAAATGAGGGGCAAAACACGAGAATCTCTAAAAACTGATGTATCCCATTGCGATCAACATCTTTCAAGGAATCTACTGGTAAAATTTGAGCGTAATCTGCATACTTACTATTTATAGTAAGTCACGTCTAGAATAGGACTAAAAATAGCAGGTGAGCACAAAAGGCAGGTCTGAACAGAGCATTCATGCCATGAGGGTTAGGGTGAACGAATTTCAAGTTTGGAAAGGTTGAGGAATCAATGAAAAACACAATGGCTTCAAAAGTTACTAAAACTAGAAAGTGAGGGCAAGCCAGTCAAAATTGGCTAAGTATTCAAGAGTCACCCTTAGAGGTTTCCTTAACACTCCAGATGCAAAAAAAAGCTTAAGTCATGAGAATGGAAGCACCACCTCTCAAATGCGCCCAAGATGAGTAGGTTGGGTAAGAAAAATTCTAGGTCATGAAAATGGAAGCACCACCTCTGAAATGTGCCCAACGAAGGAGTTGGATGGAAAAAAAATTCTAAGTCATGAAAATGGAAGCACCACCTCTCAAATGCGCCCAAGGGAGGGTAAGTTGAAATGAATTTTGCTAAGGCATTGAGAAATGGCAGGAGCCCCCCTCTCAATGCGCCCAAGATACCAAGGTAGTATGCTAGGTGAAAATTTTGCTAGGGCATTGAAAATGGAAGCAAGACACCTCAAATGCGCCCATCATGGAGAAGTTGAGAAAAATTGTCTAAGGAGTGAAGTGAAACCAAAGCTAGAAGGGTGGAATGCGCCCAAGGATGGAAGTAAGATATAGAAAATCCTCTAAGGCAAAGGAAAATGGAAGAGGGCCCCTCTAAGTGCGCCCAAGCTCCAAGAAGATGTGAAAATTTCCTAAGGCTAGGGAAAATAAGATGACACCCCTCAATATGCGCCCAAAGGAGAAACTAGAGCAAGAAATTTTCTAAGGCATGGAGGATGAAAGCATAAGGGTCTAAATGCGCCCAAAGTGGAATGGATGGAGCTGAAAAGCATTCTAAGGCTTGATCTCAAAGCAACACCCCCCATATGCGCCCAAGGTGAACAAGATGAGTAAGTTGAATGAAAATATGCCTAAGGCATAGAAAAATGAAAGAAGACCTCCATATGCGCCCTTGAAGAAGATGCAAGAATTGTCTAAGGCAATGAAAATGAAACTACAACCCCTAAAATGTGCCCAAGGGGGAATGGATGAAGATATGAAAATTTTCTAAGGCAGGTAATGAAGCAAGAGCCTTCATATGCGCCCTCAAGATGAAGCAAAACTCAAACATCAAGCTCCTAAGAGAAGATGGACAAGATAGGTGAATGAAATTGCTAAGGCAAGAAGATGAAAACATCAAGATGATATGCGCCCTACCACACAGATGTTAAATGCGCCCGTGATGAAAAGTTATGAATCCAGAGATCAATCAAACCTTGGAAATCAAAGCATGGAAATTAGGTAAGTGAAGTGGATTTATACTAGAAGTGTTTTGATGCTCTTCTTTTTGTTTGTTTTGCAAGGTGAACACCGGGGCCAAAGCATGATGACTTGGGCTGAGGGAGCAAGTACTCCGAGACAACATTACAACCTTAGAAGGAGAAAAGTTACATGTTCGAAACTCATCCATGATGTCTCATTTGCGCCCAAACCATGAAGAAGAGATGTTGGAAGAAACGGCAAGTGTTGGAATTTCTCCACGATGATCAAATATGCGCCCAACTCAGGGAGGCAGGTGGCAAGGAAGAAATGGTCGAATCCAAGACAAGAAAATCCTTCAAGATCAAGATAGAGGAAAAGATGAAGGCCCAAGCATTAAAGATCATCCTCAGGCATTAAAAGGTCCTCAAGGCTAAGGAGGAGGAATGAGCAAAAGGCTTCAATGTTAAAGAGTGATAGCAGGATGGACTAAAGAACAAAGTAGAGGAATTCTTCTTAAGTGTAAAGTCCTTCAATGACCCAGAAAAATGTTCTCCAGCATACTTCGCACAACCCAAGATGCAATAGCAGCAAGGGGGAAAATCATCATCAAACAGGAGAAAGAAGTCGCCATCTTGGAGTTTTAGATTGAGGACGTGCCTGCCATTTCAGTACAGAAGGTCAAAGCAGTGTTGACCAAATTCATCCAATTTGCAATCAAGGAGAAGAACAATGGGAATACGTTTCTGGATAAGAATCTTCTAGATGATAGTGGGCATTAAATGCTCATAGTGATCAAAGGGAGAGAGGGGGCATTATGTGCTCATTTATTATCCCACTCCACTTTCTGGCAGTTTTTAGGGAAGAATCTTGACTAGGGCTTAAGTGGCTCAATCTGAGCCCTTCATTGTAATTCAATCTGAGTCGTCCATTGGATTTGGCCAACTATATAAGGGGCATCCCCCCTCATTTGTATATCATTAGAAGATAGGAACACAGGAGATAGAGCATAGAGAGATAGCATAGCATAGATTGATAGATTGATAGCATAGCATAGATTGAAGAGGAAGGAAAGTTTTCAAATTGAATGCTTTGTAAGAAGTTGTTGTGAACACTCCTATAATAAAAAGAGTTATCATTGCTTATGGTTTCATCTTTTGTTGTGGGTAGCTAGCGAGACTTCTTCGTCCTTCCAATTCTGATAGAATCTTAAAGTAGAACATAGAATAGAATAGATTTCATTTCATGCAAGTAGATAGTTGTGGAATGTGGTGGTTAATTTGAGCAAGCTTCGCTAATCCATACCACAAGTGAGCTCACTCATGGTGGGTTCGCCTTGTGTGGTCAACTAGAATTGTTTGGACCTAACTTTGATTATGGTTTACATGTTGGCATGCGACGTTGTGATGGTGTCTTCATATTGAATCGTGATCTGAATACCTCTAGTTACTCCTTTGAAGATTGCACCGATTTTGCGGAAGCTGTCCAAGGTGAGGCAAACCAGAGCTTGGTTGAAGTTTGCAAGAGTTGATCTCCACATCTCGCGCCTAGGATAGATCATAGCATTTTAATCCCTGCAGCCATTCAAATTCAGTATTTTCTGGTTAGTTTAGGAAACCCGTGCTTCATTGATAAATCTTTCAAATCTTGTGAAAACCCCTTTCTCTTTAATCTTCAGTTGAACAATTACATAAGTTCCCCTTGAGATACCAACAAATCACATCAAGCCAACTGAGACTACAACCACTGCATAAAGGAACCTTGGAGTGGAATGCAGGATCTTTCTCGCAATCTTAGCATGCAAGAGATTTTGATCAAGAGACGATAGAGTAACCATTGGGAACTTTATTCTGTGTTGGTGCGGTCATAAAACACCCGTCAATAGGTCCAAACAAGGTCCAGCCCAAAGTTTGTGGACCGGACCCATAACGAACCTAGTTTGAACCCGAGAATAAACACACCCAGT
The DNA here is from genome assembly GCA_007258455.2 of Sequoia sempervirens. Lineage (NCBI taxonomy): Eukaryota > Viridiplantae > Streptophyta > Pinopsida > Cupressales > Cupressaceae > Sequoia > Sequoia sempervirens. The sequence goes on along the minus strand of VDFB02065285.1, from coordinate 4,845 downwards.
CGCGACTTTTCACTCCTTTTTTGCAAATTTTTTTTACTTGCTTTTTGACTTTTAAACATTAAAATATTTCTCCAACCCTAATTCATGCCTCCTAACACATCAAATAGGAAAAAACATACTCATTTATCAATTTGTGAATCAAAAACAAGATTTTTTGCCTCCATTGCTGAACTTTTTTTCTTTCTTGCACAAGCACAAATAGAGTTAAAGATTGATAGTTGTTCATTCAAAGTTGGTTTTTGTGTTATTCCTAAGCACTTGTAAGTGTTCGTTTGTTGCCAAGTAGATCGTAGAGGAAGATTTCTTCAAAAGAGGAAGGTTTTTTGAAGTTTTTGGCTTTTTTTTTTTACAAATGAACTCTTTTGTTTTGTTTTTAAGTTTTTGTTTTGTTTTCATTCTTCTAGGTGTCTACAACACATATTCAATTTTTTGAAATGAATTAAGTTATTTAGTTTCAATACTTTGAAATTTTGAATAAATGGAATGTGTTGTGCTTTAGGTATTACAATGGCCACCGGTTCTAGCTCCTCAAACCAATCTCATTTCAAAACAGACCCAAACTCTCCCTTTTAGAAATATGTTGAAACGGTTCAACAACTTCCAAGTGGTGGAGGATATGTTTGGATTTGTAATCATTGCAAAGTTAGATATTCAAGCTCATTCAGTCAAGTGAAAGGGCACTTGTGCAAGATCCCTAGACTAGGCATCAAAGCTTGTCCAGGTGCAGATAAAAAAGGCATTCAAGAAGCCCAAATAATGGCATATATTGATGAGCAACAAAGAGCAAACCAAGCACAAGATCATAATAAATCAAGTCATCCTTTGATAAAGAAAGGATCTCGAGGGATGGAGCCCTATACACCGCCTTCTCATTTTCCACCTACAAAGAGCCATCCATTTATGTTTGTACCTGAAGAGCAAACCATGCCCTCTACAGACAAAAGATCAAAGGGACCGTTGGAAACTTCATTTCAGAATGAGGCTAGAGAGAATGTCGATCAAGACATAGCGAGATGTGTCTATGCCAACGGATTGGCATTCAACGTTGTCCACTCACCATATTAGCAAAAAATGGTGAAATCTATTAATGAGGCTCCAAAGGGGTATAAGGGCCCAAGTTTTAAGAAGGTGTGTTGCACCTTATTAGATAAAGAGGTGAAATATGTAGAGGACTCTTTGAAGCCTATAAGGGATTCGTGGATCGAAACAAGGGTGACCGTCGTTTTTGATGGATGTAAAGATGCAAAAAATCGCCCATTGATCAATGTTATTGCAGTGTCCCGTAAAGGGGCAATGTTTTTGAGAGAAGTGAATTGTGAAGGAGAGGTGAAAGATGGTGCATATTATTGCTAACATCCTTTGTCAAGCTATTGAAGAAATGGGTCATTAAAATGTTGTGCAAGTTGTAAGTTTGTAACTGACGATGCAAAAAATTGTAGGGCTGTTGGGTTATTGGTTGAGGAGAGGTATTCACACATTTTTTGGACACCTTGTGTTGTCCACTCCCTTGACCTAATGCTACAAAAAATTGGAACCAAAATTGAGTGGATCAAACAAGTGTATGCTGAGGCCGAAGACATCCAAATGTTTGGCACCAACCATCATATGTCACAAGGCATATTTAGATCCTTCTCAGAATTGGAGCTATTAAAGGTAAGTTAAATAATACACATGTTTCACTTTAGTAATATTTTTAATTTTAAACTTAAAATTTTGTAAACTAAAATTTTGTTTAATTTTGATTTTCAAACAGGTTGCTGAGACCCATTTTGCCTCCAACACAATTGTGTTGAGACAACTTGTGAAGGTTCATGAGGCACTCTCTAATATGGTCATTAGTCCTAATTGGTCCGTTTGGAGGCAATCTAGCACTGAAAGGGCAACTAAGGTTAAGCAAATGATCCTAGATGACAGTTGGTGGGATCGTGTTGAGTATCTCCTCAGTGTCACTGAGCCTATATTGAGCATGATCCGTTATACTGACATGGATAGACCTTGTTTGGGCGAAGTATATGACGGCATCGACTCAATGATTGAGAAGATGAAAACCATCATCAATGCAAAAGAGGAAGATCCTGAAGAAAAGTTCTTCAAAGAGCTACATCAAATCATTGTAGAGAGATGGAACAAAATGGCCACTCCATTGCATCTTCTTGCTTTTGTATTGAGTCCCAAATACTATAGTGCTTAACTACTTTTTGTGACATCAAGAGTTGCCCCATATAGAGATGCTGAAGTGGCTCAAGGGTACAAGGCAACACTTCGTAGACTCTTGACTGATCGTGACCGACGTGATCTAGTGAGGGCTGAGTTCATGGGTTTTGCATGCTCCAGTGATTGTGGTCTTGATGCTCTTCGAGACAAGTACAGGGTGGATGTTCATAGTTGGTAGTACTTCCATGGCCAAGAATACACGCACCTCCAACCTCTTGCAATAAAAGTTTTATCCCAAGTTTTATAGTCAAAATCTTTTATCTTTTAAATTTAACTTTTATATTTTGTAATTTTAATTTTAATTTATATTTTAATTAGTTAAATTTTGTAACTCTTAACTATTTAATTTGGTCTTAATAGGTTGCTAGTTCATCTTCTTCTAAGAGGAATTGGAGCACATACTCCTTCATCCACTCAATAAAGCACAATAGACTACATTCAAAAAAGACAGAGGACTTGGTGTATGTGCATTCAAACTTGTGCCTCATTACACACAAAGTTCCTACAAAGGAGACACAAGGAAGTGGGATATTGAGCCAGAGCATCTTGACTTGGATGCTCCCACAAGCCACTTAGCTGCACTTGATATTGACGATGACTATGAGCCTAAGGCAGCTAATGAGCATGAGAGTACTAGTATTAGTGCTAGTGGTAGTGCTTGTGTGAGTGCCACTGACGCTATTTGTGGTTCTTCTAATTTACCACATGTAGCATCTAATATGGATGTTGATGATGATATTTTTGATGACCCTTATGATTGATCAATGATCAACGATGGCTGATTGTAAACACTTGACATTATTATGTTTGAACTTTAATTTATATCATGACATTTGAGTATCACTAATATTTTATTATTTGACTATGAAAGTGGTGGTGTAATTTTGCTACGTTATTTGATTATTAATATGGTGGTGTATTTTGAACTTAACTACTGCTGCAAATATGTATATATTTTTAATTTTTATATGTGTTTGTATTAAAAGAAATTTCCCCAACCCGTGAACCGAACCCTCGAACCCGAACCCGAACCCAAACCCAAACCGATAACTTAGAATGAGAGACAACAATGTTGGGTAAGTATGCTTCAAGGGTATGATTTTGACATTGAATTTGTCAAGGGGAAAAATAATGTTGTTGCTTATGCATTATCTAGAAACCCTTCGTTTTGCTCACTTTCAGAAATTTCAGCTTCTTGGAAGGATCACATATTAGCAAAATATTCAAAAAATCAGAATTGATCATGAAAGGTATAAAGTGTTGAATGACATCATCTATTATAAAGATAGAATCTATTTAGTACCGAAAAGTAAGCTCAAACATAAGATTCATAATGCTGTCCATAACAATCAGCTTGCTAGTCATCCAGGTTATTTGAAGACATATAGGTACATTTGTGAAAGATTCTCATGGAAAGGTATGAAAGATGATGTTCTCAAACATGTGAGGGAATGCATGGAGTGCCAAAGAAACAAGGCTGAAGTTTATTTTTCAGCAGGGCTGTTACAACCACTTCCCATTCTCAATCAAAAGTGGGAACAAATATCGATGGATTTCATTACTAGGCTGCCTAAGGTCAATGGTAAAGACTGTGTTTTTGTTGTGGTGGATAGACTCACTAATATGCTCATTTCATGCCAATGCCTTTTGAGTTTAAAGCACCACAAGTTGCTGGTCTGTTTTTTGAACAAGATTTCAGACTCCACGGTGTGCCAAAAACACTTTTTGGCAAGAGTTGATGAAGTTGGTTGGAATAGAACTCAATCATAGCACTAGTTATCATCCACAAACGGATGGTCAAACTGAAATTGTAAATAAATGGCTTAAAGGTTACTTGAGGAACTTTGTCTCGGGGCAGCAAAAAGCATGGGCAAAGTGGTTACATTTGGCAAAATTCTGTTACAACATTACATATCATATGAGCATAGGTATGACTCCTTTCAAAGCTTTTTATGGTTATGAATCTTCTACATTTGTGGATTTGGTTTTTTCTGATTCTAGAGCTCCAGAAGCTCTTGAGTGGGAAAAAAAGAATCAAGAGATCCTTAAGGCACTTAAGGATAATATTTAGATTGCACAAGAACAACAGAAAATATATGTTGATCACCATCGGGTTGAGAGGGTTTTTGAGGTGGGAGACATGGTATTTGTGCATCTTCAACCTTATAGACAATCTTCATTGAAGGTAAGTGGAGCAAAAAAACTTAAACCAATTTATGGGCCTTTCAAGGTGACTAAACGAATTGGTGAAGTAGCATATGAATTGGAGGTGCCATCTACAAGCAAAATTCTCAATGTTTTCCATGTGTCATGCCTCAAAAAGGCTCTTAGACAGCATGTGATTCCTACAAAACTACCTCCCATGGATGAAAAAAGTAAATTGATACCCATTCCAGAAACAATTTTGCAAGTGAGAGAGAAAAGGCTGAGGAATAAGGTAATTTTTGAATATCTCATCAAATGGAAAAACTTGCCTTTGGAGGATGCAACATGTGAAGGAGAGGAGAATCTTAAGCATCCTAGTCTACAAATGCTTGAGGACAAACATTCTTTGGGTGGGGAGGACTGTAACATCCCCAACTCAAATGATGAGGATTAACAGCATATTGGTTGTCCTTTCCTTGGATTACC
>VDFB02065284.1:0-31930 GCA_007258455.2 Sequoia sempervirens | reverse complement strand
TCTTTGTTAAGAATATGAAGAATCAATATCGTAATTGGTATCTCTCCTTTTCCAATTAATAGACTTCCTAGGCTCAATAATATTTTTAGCTTCACCTATTAATGCAATTAAACCATATATACAATAGTATATAAATATTGAATAAAATGAAATAAGTAAATAATCACTTGCCATAAATTAATTATCCTTTGCTTCTCTTCATTTTCGTAGATGGTATAGGTTCACAAAGTGGAGTTTCCTCCTCTTATGGAAAGAATGAAGAAACAAATCAAACTAAAAATAAATATCATTTATTTACAATAAGTGGTATTAGATAAAATAAAAATTACATAATTTTATTTATATTACTAGCTCATACCAATGTGAGAGCCTTAGGAGAAAATTTCCATAGCAATTCCCATATCCCACAAGAGTATGTATTGATGTCATTAACTAAAAATAGGAAAATATTATATGACCAAAATATTCATAACATTATTTACATACATAATGATTAAAATTAATAAAACTTATCCTTTAATGAAATTTGATAACTAAGTAAGTACCACTAATGTTTCATAATATTAAAGGTCTTGTTGGAGCCAAAAATCCACCTTGGTTATTTTGCATACTTTTTTTTTCACCCATCTTCCCACACTCACCATATGTCCCATCTCCATTTCATAATGGCTAAAACTAATATAAAGCACCAAATAAGGCCCTTGGTCATAACACTAAAGTGAATTCCCTATCTGAAGTATTCCCATAGCGTCACATGGTATGTCACCAATACAATGCTATATCAAAGAGAGTCCCACCATAGTCTCTTCATCATGAGAAGAAAGGGCTGATGTGAAATGTAGATGAGACTCTCGAATGTCTAAGAGACATATTCAAATGTCTTCTTTCCAACCTAAAGAATGATATGTTTGAGAGACTTAGACATGTCGAGGAGAAAATCTAACATGTCTCACTGACAAATTATATGGAGCATTCAACATTTAGGAAACAAAAAAACATCTCCCAAACATCAAGAGATTATCATAAAATAAATGATAGGTCACCAGTAAAACAACATAGACAAATGGCAATGTCGAAAGGACATCAACATATCTAGGAGAGAAGTAAGGGAGTCTCTTCAACATTCAAGGATAAAAATATTGGTGAGACATAAATACATCGAACAAAAATTAGAAAAATGTCTTATCAAAATCCTAACAAGGATATGTCAATGAGACGCAAGAGTATTGAGTATATAGTATCAAAAGTCTCCTCGACATCTTGGAACAAGTGTAAACTCATGTTATTGATGAGACTAAGAGACATCAGAGAGAGTTGACCATAGGTCTCCTCAACATGACAAAGTCACATAGAGATCATCATCAAGTAATACCTCTGAAATAAGAGATAAGGATATGTTGAAGAGACATAGGCTTTTGGGTGAGAGATATGTGCTATTCTCATCAACAAAAGGGAGACCATAAGGGAATAAATTCAAATGTAAATACCAAAGAGACCCTACAACATCGAAGAGAGAAATCTAAATGTCTCTTAGATGCTTCTCAAAAGATGGTCAAGGTTATATTGGAAAGGGATAATAGACATTGTGATTAAAGTCTCTTTGACAAAATATGAAATAATTATCACTAGATTGATTTGATTGATCAATTAATTGAAGAGACAACTACTATTAATGTGCAAGTTGATAGGAACCATGGAATGAGCACCATTTATGAACCAAATATGGCTCAAGCATGCTGAATTTTGATAAATATAGCCTCTAAGGAATCTAAATTCACTATGAATTGTGGCTAAGTATCTAGAGGATGGAGTTGGACGAAGGTGAGAAACTCAGAATTTCCAACATTCATTCAAGTAAGTAAATCTTGGCTTAGATAAAAATATTTTTTTGAAGATAGCTTGAAGTACAACATAGTTAAGGTTAAAATGGATAAAACCCCAGAGAAAAGAAAACAAGAGAAAAGAGGCAAAAAATAGAAAGTAGGCCACTTAATCAAGAATTAATAGAATAGTGTCTTGGGTCTGGACCAAAAGTAAGGAGAACAACTCAATTAAACCCATCATGTGAGACCCTAGAGGACAAGTAAAATAATTTGGGAGATGTGTGGACTCTGCACAGGAGTTATGACTTGTTCATATATCATTATAGGAAGAAGTATAGATATAGCCCATTTTCAAACCCATGGAATTTGAATCTATGAAAACTTCTGATGCCAAATGTTTTTATGAACATAGAAATAATTAAAGCATAGGAAAAGAATTATAATCCTAAAATGAGGGAAATTCACTTTCGCAATGGGTTATTGTTTATGATTATAACACAGGATTATATTTGTTGGTTTTCAAATTGGACACCTCCCTAAAGATGAAATTATAGATGAGATATTTTTTGGAAGAGTATTTCTCTATGGATACAAGCTATAAGTGGTGGAAGCTTCCTCTATATAGGCCCAAAGGTCCAGGGAATCAACCTAGGATATTTTCTAGTGATGAAAGGCACCCATTCTCTATAGATTTCTTTGAAGAATACTATCAATGCACATACTATTTAGCTAGAAAAGTACTAGGATTTGATGCCCCTGCTAACATGACTATAGCTCCCATGGTTTTGGCTATAGACATTCAAATCCAAGATCCCAGGCCCTATGATTGTGTAAAGTATATATCTAAGGCCATTAGCAATGCTCTTAATGCTATTAAGGACAAAACTGAAGATATTTACTTCAAACACTATTCACATATTATGCATATGATACTGTAAGAAGGACAAGTGATGGGAATATCAAGGGAAGAATTGAGAATACAAGATCTAGATAGTGATGGTAATTCTAGACTAGTGAAAATGTAGACATCAGTCTAGGATAGTAGATGTGGGAAATCTCACTACCTATACTTTGAAGAAAATTTTGTCAAACCCTTATAAAAATTACTTGGCCAAAAATGTGACTATATTCTATCCCCAGAAGTATAGAGGTTCCTCTGATCAAAGGAGAATGTTCACGATGGAAAAATAAATCACAATTGGGGAGATTGGTATGTGTTTGCAGATTGTATTGTCATTAGAGTATATATATTTGAGGCAGTACCATATTTACTACCTAAGAGTGGCGGATGGGGTTCTGGCGGCCTTGAGATCATGGCGCTTTAGGGTCGACGTACCTTCATAATCTTTGAAAGCCACGGAGGGAAAAACTTTCATAAAGTTCTCCAACTCGATTCTGCGCTGATCACCAGTTTGTCGGTCGATGCCAGGCGACTGGCGGTACCAGATCATTGCGCATTCTCGGCGAAAGGAGGAAAACATCGATGGCGCACCGATAATGGTGCGGGAATCCCATCCATGATGCCAGTAATTTCCCCACCGCGCCAGAAAGAGCGAGCGAGTTCATCCATCATGGAGTGAAAACCGGCGATGAATGAAACGAAGCAAACGCATTATCGATGATGGCGCGTTGTTCCTCGGTTTCATACGGAGCCGACCGCGGCCCATCTTAATCAGTTTCCGATTAGGTGTGGAGGTGTTTGTTCCGCCGACGATAGCAGTTCTTTTTATCCTCTTTGCATCAATGGTTTGCTCGAAAAGACTTCACGCTTTTCTGACTTCGACAACCGATAACCCCCATCCGTGTTAATGGATCAGCGTCTGTCCAGTTGCACTAAACCCCAGCAGCGAAACGCCAGTAATGCATTGTTCTCCCAACATCTGCCTCCAAAGTTCTGCTGCGCATCCTCTACTGATAAAGCGTGTTTCGAATCGCTTCGGTTGGTTCTATAGGATTAAGTTCTGCATCATTCAAATCATCATTAATAGGCCCCTATTAACCCATATTGTGCATCCTAAGGCTTAAATTAATCAAATAACTGACTAAGTTGCAATTTAAACCTTATTTCCTTATCTCTTGGCATCTTACCTATCAAAATGGCCCCTGTGGGATCCATTTGACATACATGGTGAATCATTCCCATCTAGGTTGGACCCATTCACCATGGGTGGTGAATGAGTCCCACTTGGCCCAATTTTGACCTTTGAGCTAGAAAAAAGTGAACTTTAAGTTTAATGTCACTTCATGTCGATCTATGATGAGGTAATGAATAGTGAGATAGGTGAATTTCATATAAATATAAGTCTTTTAACTCTAATTCACATCTCTTATTATTAATTCATCCACCAATCTTCCATTTCAAATCAAGAAAGTTAGGGTTTCATCATTTCAAGTCATTTAGATAGAAATTTTTAGATATTCAAGGGTAGATTCTTCATGTTTTTTTGTAGAATTTCAAGATCAAACATCATGAAAAAGTAATAAAATCTATTTTTTCATGTTTCATTACATTCTTTCATCATTTTGGTTTAATTACCTAAAAGGGGTTTGACCAAGGCAAACCCCCATGCCCTAACATTCAACATTTCTCTCTCTTGCCTTGTGTTTTTGTAGATTTAGACTTATTGGAAGCTTGGAAACCATTAAGAATAAATTTTAAAAGTTTTTTAGGTGTTCTCTTCATTCAACAAGTCAAAATATCAACAAAAACTCATTTTCAGGTTCAAAAATCTGAGTTTTGGAAGGGAACACCTATAGATAATGAAAGTGTAGACTGACAGCTCTAGATTCCACATTTGAGTAATTAGAAATTCAAAAGTGGACTCATTCACCATGGGTGGTGAATGAGTCCCACTTCCAGGTCAATTTTGAGTTTTCTACATTTTTAGATACCCTTTTGTTAAAAACAAGTTTGGGCTCAGTTTCACAGAACTAGGACTGATTCGCCTAGAATGGTGAATGAGTCCCACCAGTCCTAAAAATCAGCATAATTATCATTTCAAATGTCTTTTCTAGACTTCATCCACATTCTAGGTGCACACTTTCAGTTTGATTCACTTCTGTTGTTTGTTATTCGTTTCTAGGTGATTTTGTATTACACAATGTGTTTTCAAACATTTCATATTTCACTTGTTTTGCTTGTCTAATGAATCAATTTCATTACTTTATTGCATCTAGATCATCTCATTTAGCCTTAATATCATCATACATATCCTAATTTGAGTGAACCTACCTAGATTTTGGGTGTGGTATCTATCTCTTTTCATTAGGTGAAAGACCCTAATTGAGCAAAAGAGACAACATTCCTAGCCCCTAAAATCTATGGTTCATTTTTGTGAACCTGCTTTTCAAACATCTCATTTTCTGATTTTGATTCCATTTTCATCCTAGTCCTAGCTTGCATTACATTTGAATCAATTAATTTGTATCTAGGGTTTCAAATTTTTGCATTTAGCTTGGAATTTTGCATATAATTTTCTTAAAAATTTCTTAAAATTCCACATATTCATCTTAGATCTGCATCATACAACATCAAACACCTCAAAAACAATTTAAAATTTCTAAAATTTTGCAAACAATCCTTACTGGGACTCATTTTCCATGTTAGGCGAATTAGTTCCTGTCCAAATTTTTGAGTAAATGTTACAGCATCATAAACCTCATTTCTATGCTTCCTAAGCTTCCTAGTATTATATAGTATAATTTTGGTAAGTTTTTGGAACATTTTTTTTATGCATCTAGCTCAAAAACATCATTTTAGATTACTCATTCTTCAAACCACTTCATTTGCAAACACCATTAGATCTGAAAATGATTACATTTCTACAATTTTGCATAACATTTATCAAATTACTTTTCACTTTTTCATATATACCATATTTCTATTCATAAAACTTTGCATAAGTTTGCTAAAAGTTCTTTTTGTTCTTGCATGTACATTATTTTCATTCTTAAATCTTTCATATATTGGATAAGAATGTTTTGTACCTTTGCATATACATTGTTCATATTGTTGAAACATTGCATGAAATGCTTACATGTGATTTTCACTTTTATTAAAAAAAAGCTAGTACTTTACATATTTAGACATGCTAAGAAACATTTCCTATCCCCTCCTTATGAGAGTGTTTTTGTGAAAGAGACTACAACTTTGGACATTCCTAATGATCATATTTTTTCTTCTCCTAATATCTCTCCCATTGGTGAAGAAATATATTTTGGTAGAAGAACCAATTTATGAGAGTTTTGAGAATCCTAGTTGTTTCTCTCCTCTTATCTCTCTTAGTGGACAAGACATTGATGAACAAGACAATCCAACCATAGGTAATCATGAAAACAACATTTCTTCTTCTTCTTCTAGTATCTATCCTATTTGTGAAGTAAATACTTTGATGTTAGTAAACACAATTGATGAAGGTCATGAATATTTCAGTTTTTACCCCTTCACCTCATGACACCCCTCTTGAGAAATAGCATTCAACCATTTATCATTCACCTACTTGCGATGAAGTCCTTTCTAGAAGAACCAACGTATGAATGTCAACAACATTTGGCTTTTTGTTTTCCTAAAATCTCTCATCCTAAGGAGAATCTCATGGTGCAAAATCATATGAACATTGACACATCTCCTTCAACCACTAAACCTTCCCTATATGATGATAATAAAGTGACATTAAAATCCATTTCACCAACATATCATGCTAATAAAGACAATTTTTTTGAGGTTATGATGACACAAGTGGGATCTCCTTTAATTAGTGAGCTTCCTAAGTGACCTTCCATTAGTGAATCACACAAAAAAATTAGAGATGTATTGAAATTCATAATGTAATCTATTCATAACATTTTTTTGTAGTCACTAAGTTGTAACTTAGTGACTTAAACATCTAGGGGACCACAAAACACTCCTACACCATTACATTTTCCTCAACAAGCACCTAGTATTGAAGATCTTATAAAGACTCCCACTAATATATCTATATGGGAACTCATTCAACTCTCAACGACAGTGAAACTTCTCTTTCATGAAATATTGGAAATACAAGAGGAGGAGATCCAATCTTACATAAAATAAATTCATGTACAACCCCCTTCTCATCCCATTCAAGCCACCTAGTCAGAAATTGCATTCCCTAAACTTGAATTACCCCTACTTGAGATTCAACACAAAAATGATCCCTTAATGTAAAGGTGATCATTAATGAAACTCTAGTTAGGAACACTCTCATCAATAATGGAGAAAAAATTAATGTTTGTAGCATGGAACTCCTCCACAAACTTGGCATGGAAAAAAAGATCATTCAACTTAATGATGTTCATATTCATGGATTTGACAATGTTAATAGGCAACCACTTGGGATGATCACATTACTGATTGAGGTTAGACCTGTAGTGCTACCTACCTCTATCAATATCATGCACGGAACCCTTGCATACATTATTCTCCTAGTGAGACCATGGATTCATGCAATCAAAGGAGCCCCATCTACCCTTCACCATGTAATGATTTTTTAATAAATCAACAAGATATACACGATTGATGCAGATGAGTGAAGCTATGTGTCAACTGATCGCAACACTTCCAACTCCCCTAATCCTTCCATTCCTAGTTCAAAAATTTAACCTATACAATTTGGTCCTAAATATTCACCTACAACAAAAATATTTCATGATAATTTGGGCCCATTAGATTCTACACCTCCTTTCCATAACCTTTCCAAAATCTCACCCTCATGGTCCAAAGAGTCTTATACAAATGATTTATTTTTAGAAACAAGTTCTAGTAGTGATTGGAGTTTCACACCTACCTTTAAGAGAGGGTGTGCACTATCCCAATCTCCACCCAATAAACCTTTTGTTCCATTCACTCAACTTAGTTATACCAAATCAAACCATGGTGGTTATGGGAGGAATATAACTCCAATCCCTCGTGAATCAATGACACATAACATTAAAAAGGATTTGTGTTCTTGTGAAGCAACCAATCCTTCTCCCAAACACACACCCCTTCATCTAACTTGGAAGATTGTTATGGTATCGATTACAATCTTCCTCCTACACATGGACACAATGAACACATGGTCCAAACCGAAATATCATACTAAGATCTAGGGGTATCTCCCTTATCTCCACTTTTATCAAAAACTTTACACAACAATAGCATCCAAACTCTCAAGGATTATGGTGGTCTTCCTTGTGTGGATGCACCTAATTCTTCTACCTGATATTTTGTTTCATCCATTCTAGGCTCACCTTTTTCCTACACTAAGTGGGGGGCAAGGGGTTTGATATCCTTGTCCTCGTATGTCACTTTTCACTATCTCTTTCGACTCATTGTTAAGCTTTCATGAATGTATAAGAACAAGCTTGGGATGTGGACAACATGTCTTAATATTGACTTGCCTATGACATACTACCTTTCCTCATGACGTAGCTTATTGAAAACCTATGACTTGGCATAGGTTTTTTTGAATAAGCTCTCATACTCTCTTCTACTTTAAATAAATTGCTCACCATAATGGTGTTCACAACTACTTTAAAGTGGGGGGCATACATTACCATAATTAATTTGCATTCTTGGTTCTTAGTGCAACCTTGTCACTTCATATGATTTGTTTTTCACTTTGTGGATGACATTGGGTGTGATGTCCTTCATAAGTGTGATCTATCTTAGCATATTACATTCCTCTTGGTGGTTCCATGCGATGCACTACATACCCTAAGTTGTGAATATTTTATTCTTTGATTGGTCCTCCCTTGGAGACATTAGACACAATGTTCCCTAAGTGACAGACCTTGCATGAACTTAACAAGACTCCTTTGAACTTTCTTTTAAATTTTTGCATCTTTGCCACCTCGCATAATGCTACTTGCATTCCTTTGGTACCTTTGAATTTGTTCATGAGTTCTAAGCATATGAAGCTTTTCATATCTCATTAATCACAAACTGAAATTTTCCTTTGTGGCACCATGTTAAAGTTATTAGGAGGTATAACTTTGATATGGTTGAGTGGGAAGCCTCTTCAATGACACGACTTTCCCCATAATCACCTTTGTGTTTGTGAGTGCATACCAACTAGTTTATGTTTCTCACCTTTTGGGTCTTCTCACCTAGTGGACCACTAAGAGTTTCATTGCCCCAGAGTGAGTATGCATTTTATTTTTGGAAAAACATCCTAGATTTGATCCACACCTAGTTGGACAAATAGTCGAAGCTTAATCCACCTTTTTATTTTTTAAATTTATTCTAAGGGATAACTCACCCTGAAGATGACCAAAAGTTCAGTGGCCCTAGAGTGAATGCATATTTTCCAACCCATTTTTCATTCTTTCCATTACATGATTATGTATCTTTTTGGTTTGACTTAGGATCTTTGATCTTGGGGGCTTGACTTCCTTCTTGATCTTTTTCATCCTTTTTCATCTACATATGTACACTCAGATCTCTCTTGAATGTCTACTTTAGTGTGATTTTGAAGCAAGTTTATCCTCTCACTAAAGTGGGGGCTACATGTGTCATAGAAAAAAGGACCTCTTTCTTGACATGGGATTAATTCATGATAAATTGGACTTAATGAGGCCTTGATTTGGTGTTGTGAGGTGTTTTTCACATCCACACTAGCTATTGGACCCTTTCAAATGTACTTAAAGATGTCTTGTAAAGGTGTTGTAAATTATTGTAAAATACTTTCACACATTTCTATAATTAATGAACCCATTTCCCACTAATTCAACATTATAAAATGTGTTTAATAACATTATCACACTAATATAGAAAGTTTGTAATTTAAACTTAATATTAAACTAGTGTTGTAATGTGTCTTGTACATTCACATTGGTTCTTTTGCTTTCCTAGGCTATGTGGACCTTATTTTAATGTTGTAAAGTGTATTTAATTACAATTTCACATTGAATTATGTGTCTGAAACCCTAATTGACATTCACATTATCATTAATAGGCCCTGATTAACCCATATTGTGCATATTGAGGCTTAAATTGATCAAATACCCAACAAAGTTGTACTTTAAACCTTATTCCTTACCTCTTGGCATCTTATAAATCAAAATGTCCCCTATGGGACCCATTCACCATCCATGGTGGATCAGTCCCATCCAAGTGAGACCTATTTTCCATCGGTGGCAAATGAGTCCCATTTGGCCCAATTTTGACCTTCGAGTGGGAAAAAAGTGAAAATTAAGTTTAATTTCACTTCATGTTGGCTTGTGATGAGGTATTAATAGGTGAGATAGGTGAATTTCCTATAAATATAATTATTTTAACCCTAATTCACATATCTTATCATTCATTCATCCACCAGTATTCCATCTAAAGTCAAGTAAGTTAGGGTTTCATCATTTCAAGTCATTTAGATAGAAATTTTTTTAGACATTCAAGGGTAGATTCTTCATGTTTTTCTACATAATTTCAAGATCAAACATCATGGGAAGGTAATCAACTCAATTTTTGCATGTTGCATTACATTCTTTCATCATTTTAGTTTAATTACCTAAAAGAGGTTTGACCAAGGCAAACCCCCCATGCCCTAACATTCAACATTTCTCTCTCTTGCCTTGTGGTTTTACAAATTTAGACTTCTTGGAAGCTTGGAAACCATTAAGAATCAAGTTGCAAAGCTGTTTAGGTCTTCTCTTCATTCAAAAAGTCAAAATATCAACAAAAACTCACTTTCATGTTCAAAAATTAGAGTTTCAAAAACATATGTACCAATAGAGAATCAAAGTGCAGATCAAGAGCTCCAAATTCCACCTTTGAATAATCAAAAATTCAAAAGTGGACTCATTCACCTTGGGTAGTGAATGAGTTCCACTTCTAGGTATATTTTGAGTTTTCTACATTTTTAGATACCCTTTTGTTAAAAATAGGTTCCGGCTCAGTTTTGTAGAACCAGGATTGATTCACCCAGAATGGCGAATGAGCCCCACCAAACCTAAAAATCAACATCAGTAGCATTTCAAATGTCTTTTCCAATCTTCATCCACATTCTAGTTTAACACTTTCAGTTGGGTACGTGCAGGATTATGATGGGCCAAAAAGTGGCAATATGATGGGTATGTGGCTGACGACTATTTTTTTACCCAAAATTCATGAAATGAAAAGGGTTTTTAAAGGAGATTCTTAGCTTTCCACCAATATAAATTATGCTTTACTTTGAATTTAATAAGTAATTATTCATTTTCTATTCAAATTATGACTAAAGTCCTAATTGATAGGCTGATTGAAAAATATTTATAGCTTTCAAACAATATCACATTTTTTGAATCCAAAACATGCGTCACATTCTATGATTTGCATACTAGAGGATCAAAAAAATTAAAAATGAATTTGTTGAAGTTTTGACCAAGTTAAGGTGGTCAGACATACAAGTTTTTTATATTTTTTAAAAAGTTGTAATAAAAATTCATAATTAATTATATACTTGGAAAGAAATTACAAAAAAATGTGCATCACATAAAGGCATGAGTCCTCTACTTATATCTAAAATATTATAAAAATATATTATCATTTTATTGTGGTTAGGGTGGTCAGACAGACACCTACTTCTTATTTTTTCCCTAAAATTTAAGTACCATTGCATTGAAATTTCAAATTTTCACCTAGAAATATATATATTTTTTTAAAAACAAACCTAGTAGTTTAGAAACTATATTCAATTTGCTACAAATTCTATTCTTACATATTTTTTAAATAATATAGATAACTTAATCAATTTTTTACGTCAAGCTACCTAACTCTGATTTTTATGAATTTTTTGGCACTTAAGGGCCTTTTTTTTTCCATGATGATCCTGCACATACCTAGTTTGATTCACTTTTGTTGCAATTTGCTATTCATTTCTAGGTGATTTTGTATTACACAATGTGTTTTCAAAAATTTCATATTTCACTAGTTTTGCTTGTCTAATAAATCAATTTCATTACTTTATTGCATCTAGATCATCTCATTTAGCCTTCATCTCATTATACATATCCTAATTTGAGTGAACCTGCCTAGATTTTGGGTGTGGGATCTATCTCTTTTCATTAGGTGAAAGACCCCAATTCAACAAAAGAGACATAACATTCCTAGTCCCTAAAATCTATGTTTCACATACAATATAATTGTTATGGATGAGGCTTGGAGAATGAATAATAACCTAGCCTATGTGGAAGCTTTTCATGAAATTCAAGATCCTATGGAAAGAGTTTAGCAGTTGGTTCTACATGAAGAAGAAATAATAAAAGATGTACCTCTAGTGGTGTTTGAGAAGAGAAGAAATGTTGGCTTTAGAAAGAAAGTAGAAAATATAACACCACTAGGCCATCTGTCACCACAACCTACTCTAGAGGTAAGCTTCTCAATTGACACCCCAATCATGGTTGAAGATGATAATGAAGGAGAAGAAGAGGTCACATAGATTAACACTCCTATTATTACCCAATATGAAATGCCACTGGAAACAAGTGTGATTACCTTTGAAGCTTCCAGTGAGCTATTTGATGATGTGAGACACCATGCCAGTCAGAAATTCATCATAGATGATGCATTTGCCCAAACTTATGAATTTAAGGCTTTCATCTATGAGTATAGGGGAAATTTGGTAAGGGAAAGGCTAAAAGATATTGACTCTGAAAGAGATTCAACATGAAATTGATAGAGAGATGAAGAACATGATTGTTAAGAGAGGAAGAGCATTATTGCAAGAAGTTGGGGTTATGCTCCTTCTAGGGTGGGATATTAGTTTAGCCATTGTGTTTGATAGGTTTCTAAAGAGAAATAATAAAACCTTGCACTTGATAGACAAGGATAGTGATAAGATCTATATTGGATTAGGATATAATCCTAATAATACTACTTTACAGATATGGGAACTTTACCTAATAGGGAAAATTCCTTCCCTTGTTGATCATGATTAAATTTATGAACATATTTTGGTGCAAAGGGTAGGAGAGACAGATCCTATGGAAACTACTGACTTGAATGTAAATGTGTCCAAGTTCACCAAGGTTCAAATTCAGAAACTGATAAGGGATAACAAGGGACTGATAGAAGAGAATGAAAGGATAAAGCAATTGTTGATCAACTATAGAGATAGACTGCGTTCTTCATCAAGTATTTACTCTCCACTAGATGAGCATGAAATAAAGGTGCTAGAAGCAATTCTAGAAACTACCTATTGGAAATGTAGACATGAGAAAGTTCAGAAGGAAAAAGATGAGTTAAAAGGAAGCTCAAGACCACTATCTTTGAAACGACATCAGAGATAGTCTACATGAGATTTGAATATATGTATAAGCATGTTGAACAAGTTTGGAATATTCATAAAAAAGCATATGCAACATTCTTGGAATTATTAAATTATTGCCATCATATTGCCACTACTTAAATTAAAAGGTGGCAATATGATGGGTATTCCAAGAATACCCATCTATTAAAAGCTAAGAATATCCTTTAAAAAAGCATAATTTATATCAGTGGTTTTTTGTAATCACTACTTATATTTATATGATGCTTGAGATTTAATTTTAAATAAATCAGTTTCTAGGTAATAATATACTACAAGAATCACTCTAAATCTTTGGTTGGTGATTCTCCTATAAACAAATTTCCCTTCAAGTTTGTTATAAATATGTTTAGACTATTGAATAGCAAATTGGGCTCTTTTGAGTGTGATTTTTTCTCCTAAAATGGTTTTTACCATGTACAATTGTGTTGTGTTATATTTTTGTTTATGGTTGTATATGTATTTATCCTTTTTGTAAATGTAAATATATTAAAATTTTCACAATAATCTCCACTAAGATTAGCTTGTGAATAATTTTTTTGTACCCTACTTTCTTTCATTTGGTAATATTCTTATCAACTTAAATTATAGGTTTTAGGTAGAGAATTTTGTTCACTAATATTCATTTAAATGTGATATTTCATAGAAGGGTTTGATATTATTATAGGAAGAGATGACAATCACATCTAGGGTAGAAATGGAGAAGTTATTAGGCACAAAATTTAATCTTTAGAAGCTTAAGATGGAGTATATTATTGTGGATAGAGACATATTGGAATGTCATAATAAGGTAGAAAAAATGGAAAGAAATATAAGACCTATTGGAATGTCATAATAAGGTAGAAAAAATGGAAAGAAAGATAAGAGTCTCATTAGAATCTATTTGGCTAATTCAATATGATTGAATATACATGAAGAGACCATTACATCTCTTATTTTAAAGAAATTGGGAGATACATATCAAGCTAAATCTATAGTTAATAAAATAATTCTAATAAACAAGTTATATACCATGAAAATGGAGAATGGTGGTTCTACAGTTTAACACTTGAATTAATATTACTGGAGAATTTCAAAGTTTAGGCCATAAGAATCATCCTTTTTTAAATATGGATTGCAAATATTTCTAAAAACTTAGAATTCTTGGTCATTAACATTATTGTCTACTACAATGTCATCCAATGTACATCATTGTCAATGTTCATATGTTCTTTCAAGTATTTAATATTATCATCATCCTCATCTTCACTTGCATCATCTTCATCATTATTGAAATTTGACTCTAGACCATTTATATTGTTACCAGATGTATTTGGATCATCATTTTCTATACCATCCATATTGTTGTCTTCCATAACATCATCTAACTCTAGATTGTTTTCTTCTTGTTCTTGAACATAACCATCTTCAACAGCATTGAATGGATGTCAATTTCTATGATGTTCTCTAATACCTCTTTCTCATTTTGTTGGCCATCATTGGTTTGCTTAGTATCCACTAATGTTTCATCAAATACATGCCTTAATCTTGGATCATAATGTATGAAAAATATCCATTTTGGGTCCAAAATATCTTCATAGAAAAATACCTGCACATGAATGGCATACATATATTAGATGTATGTTATAACAATTTTATTGATTAATAAACACATGTATATACTCAGAATAAACTATGAACTAATAGATTAATGATCACTACCACTTCTTGTTTGAGTTAAAGAAATACCTACTCACAATGAATTGGTAGAACATAAGGCTCCTTATCCTCTAGTAGAAAGCATGGGAATCTATAGAAAAAAATCCACTATGGGTATCCTGTCTTCATGTCCTCTCAAATGCTTCATATAATCTACACTTAAATTTAAAAGAGCGGTAATCCAACTCAATAAATTCTTGTATTTTCCCAACATATTGTGGATCCCCTTTAATTATATTCTTATCTTTTGAGATTGATTGACTAGATTGCTTGAAGTCAACCGTGATGCCACCATCGAAGGATCATCTCTTTACATCTACACTTTCTACATGATAATGTTGATCATATGCCCACATTGTTGGATATTTTCTTGCTTGTGAAATACCATTTATTTCAGTGAAAAAAAATATAATGAAAAATATTAAAATAGTTAATAGTGTCAAAACTATAAGGAAACAACATTTTGTAAAATTCTAACTGTACCTTTCTTTCACATCCTCTAGAAATGTTGATTTCATCTTCTATTATGTTTGAATCTATACTTACATCTTCAATTTGATTTTGAATTTTTTTAGTAACCATTCTAGTGTGCAATCTTTGCCCCATTCCCCAAGCAGATCAGTGGGAAGTAGAGTATTCCTTCGATTCATTCTCTTAAACTGTCTCTTAGATTCTAACACTTCTCTCTTTTTATCATACAAATCAATCCATTTTTTCATAAAGTCCATATGGTACATAATGAACTTGTCAAGTATAGCACTTTTGTCTACACCTATTACATGTCATCATGTTTATTTCAAACTTCAAATGCCATGCTATTAATTTCATAAATAAACTATAGAGTAAATTAATGATTGCAAGAAAAATAACCACACTGATCATGAATTTACTTACTAATTTCTACTTGAACACCATTAGATTGTGGTTTTTCTCCATCAATAATATTTGATGCTCATTCTTCATCCCAGAAGTGTGGCCCATATTCAAAACCCTTACCAAGGAATGAACATAGGAAGAAAAATGCTTCATTCAATATATACCCTTCAACCATGTAACCCTCTGGATGTGCCTTTTGTTGGACATATCTTTTTAGATTTTTCATATACCTCTCAAAGAAAAACATCCACCTCATTGATACGACACCTACCAATTCAATTTCATCTACTAGGTGTATAAGTAAATGGACTTGTAGGGATCTCCCTCTCAAATACACATATAATTTCTACAATTTCCTTCCTCCATTTTGGCACTTCACATTCATGGATCTCCTTGGAGGTTACCCACCTAATATAAGAATAGTAAATTAGTATGAACCTTTAGTAAGAAATTAAAATGCAATATAATATCTCTATCTCTCACACATAAACATTTCATATAACCACATACCTTGTAAATTCTAATCATCAACTTATGGAATTCCTTAATTCAATTTTAAGATAGGAAGCCCCCCTAATTTCCAATGGCATGATATGCTATCAAACACATTTATGAAAAGGTCATTAGTAATTTTTTCTCACACAAAAAAAATATCAAAATATATTTATTACTTAATCAATGTTACTAGTAAATGTTAAATGATGATATATAATACCTTCATAAAATTATGAAAACTATGTGTTTTAAATCCTATGATATGTCCATCAACTATAAAATATTTAGCTAATGATGACCCATAGCCAATAGGTTTCCTTATTGAATAGATGACATTTTTTAGTTGGTCTAGCTCTTTTTTTTTGCATGTATCTATTTCTAGATTTGATTGTGTTAAAGCTTTTTTTCCATCAATGTTTTGGATCACACTCTGCGATCCATCATTAGGATGGTAGAGAGCAAGAGGAGAAAGAGAAATATCTCTCCTCAAGGACAAGGTGTCCTTCAGTTTTCCTGATATATGCTAAAATATAGAATTTGGGACATTTTTTAAGATGTGGATAGGATCTAATAGGTGCGATATTAATAGACCCTTCTAGCAAGGGAGCTCATAAATATGGATTTCCTTTTCATTCCTTCTGGCATATTAACTACAACTTGTTCTAGTTCTTCAATTGAATCACCTCGATTAAAAAAAACCTCCCAAGCTTTCAATTCAACATCTTCATACTTCTTAAGCCAATCACCTAGACCCATAATCATGGGAGAGCCTCTATTTTCAACTTTTCCATCAAATTGATTCTTCAGGTGATTTCTATACTTACCATCTAGCGATAGAAAAACCTTGTTGTTTGTGTAAATAAATTTATTTAGATCTTTAGAATACCACCCTTGAAATTTTCTTGCACATCTTGGACATGCAAAAATCCTATTTGTTTGAAGCCATGCAATTCAATAAGTAATGTTAATAAGATAAAAAAAAATAGTATAAACTAAGTATGAAAGTTGGGATGAAAATAAATTGAGTGTAAATATGTAAATATTTTATCTTACCAGAATAAACACCAAGTCCTAGGAAATCATGAATAGTCCAACATAGCACACCATACAACTTGAAGGACCTATTTGATGGGGGATGTGATCTTCCATGCATTCTTATGCCTTTCCATAGCAGTTGCATCTCTTCAATAAAAGAAGCAAGATAAACATCCATGTTTTTAACTTGATGTTTTCCTAGAATAATGAGAGTTAGCATAAGTTGCTCCTTTCTAACACTCATCCATGGGGGGATATTGTAGAATATCAATTTTACTGGCCAAACACTATAGTTTGAGCTCAAGAAAGAGAATGGGCACACTCCATCAATTGCAAGACCAAACCTGATACTACAGAGTTCAACTTTGAATATTCTTCTCCATTTCTCTTGTATGTGATTCATTGCTTTGGAGTCAAATCAAATTCACATGAATCCATATTTACTCCTATTCTTTGCATGCTAGTCCATCAATTGTGCAAATGACTTGTAACAAAACATTTGTTGAAGTCTAGGTATAATTGGCATGTGGCATAAAATGTTCTTTAGAACTGTAGGACCTTGTACATCTATACAATATCTCTTATCTTTGCATACAGGGCATTCTACCTTGTTTTGATATTCATCTTTGTATAAAATGCAATCATTTTTACATGAATGAATTTTCTTATATTTGATCCCCAACTCAACCAAAAATAGATGTTCCTCTCTACAAGTTGATGGAAACACATTCTCTTTAGGGAATATTTTAGTTTTTAGTGCCCTATAAGTTTTCCATAGATTAAATCAATTGAATGTTTGACTTATGATGAACATGTTTGATATGTCAATCTATACTAGGACTGTTTATATACAATATATGGTTTTAAAATCCCCTTAAAGAAATATAAATGGATTTGATGAATGTTTACAAATTATGTACACCAATTGACAATGAAAAGTAAGAAATAGATTTCAACTCACTTCAATAGGGTAGTGAATCCTTTGTCTAACCAACCCAATAGTGACTTGATTTCTAATAATATTAATGTGCACGCCAGTTTTTAGGTTCCACTTGCACCTGATTTGAACATAAATGTCTTCATTGCTTGCTTGATGGAGTCTTTTAGGTTGTTATCATCAACATTACATTGGTGGTAATTACCCCTTCTTTCATCATTACTTTCAACCATGTGATCATTATTGTTATCATTGTTTCCATCTACAAAGAAACCTGTAAGCATTTCATTGAATCCTTCTTCATGCACTATATTTTCACTATCATGATCATCATTATTAAGGCTAGATGGCATGCCATTAGCATATGCAGATCTCATCAGCTCTTCAAATTTCTTAGTTGGTAGTATTCAATTCAATCTTTCTCTTTTCACCCTTGTATTGTTTAAAGGATGGTTTAGATCATCTCATCCAAATCTTAATAACCCAGTTGAATCTTAGGTATTGTTGGAAAAATGAACAAGAACATCTCATTTTATTGTTTTGTGTTGTCATTGATGTCACCATGATATTTGAGTTGCAACTGGAAGCTAAAGTATGAATTTGTTATGGTATTCTAGTCTAGTATCTAAACTGGTATAAGGATTATATTCTCTGGTATTTTGGTATACCCTTTGGTATTGTGGTCTTCATTTGTTTGTCAATGATTACTATTTCTTGTGGTTTCAGGAGATGAATTATGGATTCCAAAAGAATGTACATTCAAGATCCCATGTACTCAAATGCTCGTATGGTGTATTGGTATTACTCTATTTTGTTATCAGGTCCATCCTTGGCCAACCTAATGAATGTATTGTGTGATGGTGAATTAATTTTTATTATGTATGTATGACCTCTCTTAGGTATGAGTTGACATGATGTAGTATGTTGGGAATTTGAATTTTCATTTGGGAAGTTTTTTTGAATGCTTGAAATCGACAGTTGGTCTTTTTGGTAAATAAGAAATGCATCTAATTAGGCCAAACTAATTGATGCTTATGGAGAGATCACATATATATATTCGATAGTTTTTTTGAAGATTGAAGGTGTGCATGTGGTTTTTGTGTTGTGAATACAAATGTGAAGAAGAGAAAATATAGTGAAGTGTGTCAAGTCAGTTTATTGAGCTTCATTGGAACTAAATCTGCACTCACTAGGTCTACTTTATTAGTTCATTTTCTGGCTGAAAGCCATTTTGTCATTGTAATTCTATAGGTAGTGAGCCTCTGTATTTGGATAGCGAGTCTTGGTAGTGACCCACCCAATTTTTTAGTATCTTATAACTGATTATACTATATTGTGAGCTAGCACTCATCATGGTTTTTCCCATTTTGGGTTTTCTGCATAAAAATTTTGGTGTTCATTTGTTATGTGATTTTCATGTTCTGTTAATGTTCTTACTTATCTTTACCATTGTATATATTAGAATAATTGGATGGTATCTGATCAAAAAATTTAAGAAGATACTAATTCACCCCCCTCTCAGTATCTTGGATATTCAACAATTGGTATTAGAGCTTGGTTCCTCTAAAAAATCCTAATAGCTTGAGGGAGATCTTGAAGATGGAAGAAATGAATGATAAAGGAGAGCTGTAGACTGCTCTTGAAGATCTTGACAAAGTGGAAAGAGAAAATAAATATTTGAAAGAGAATCTTGAAGATGCAAATGAATGTGTCCAAGAATTAAAAGAGCAATTGAAAAAGTTCAAAGAAAGGAATAGGGAAGCAACTAATCAGTTGAAGAAAGATAATGAAGAAATTACTAGTTTGAAAGTGCAAGTAGAGGAGAAGAAAAATATTGAAGAATATTTAAAAAAATTGGTACAAAGAAAGTTTTATGAGTGTACCAAGCTTGAACAAGAAGTTGTGAACCTAAAAGTGGATCTGGAGAAGGAAAAACTCTGTGAGAACAATTTCAAATCTAGCTCAGAAAGGCTTGATGAATTGATTTAGGATAGAAACTGAGTGAAGATAAAGGTGGTCTAGGAAATAATACCAGTGAAGGTTCCAAGGCTGTGAACAATTAGAAGACTTGGAATAAAGGAAAGTAGAAATGAAATTCAAGGAAATTTGCTAGGAGACCCCTTGTGAGACAACCTAATGCACAAAGGTATTCTTCTTTTAATGGAACTTATTTTTTATGCAACAAATTTGGTCATAAGGCAATAGAATGTAGGAGTAGGATGAATCAATTTCCTAGTTCCTTCTCTAGTCAATGTTTTACATGCAAAAGAATTGGACATAGGGAAAGTGCGTGCATAACCTTGATGATGAATTAGTTTAATGGAGGAAGAATGAAACAATCCTTTAATGGCTACTATTATACTTGTAATAAGTATGGGCATAAAGATAATCACTGTAGAACAAGAGTCAGTGGAAGTCAATCTAATCAAAGAAATATTTTCTACTATAGCTATAATAAACCAAGACATATCTCAAGAGTTTGTAGAAGCAAGAAGGGTAAGGAGACCAATCTAGTAGAAAAGAATGAACCTACAAAGATGAGACTAAGCAAGAAATGAATAAGATTTGGTGGAAAAAAAAAGAGACTTAGATGATAGATGCATTTGTGCTTTCATCTAGTATGGAAAATTCTTCTAGGAATTAGACCCTGCAAGGTCTTAGGGGGAGCTTTAAGAGAAAATCACTTGAATCCCCTGATGTTCATCATGTTAATCTTTGGCATGATGATGTGTTGTGAAAAATAACAAGTTAGAATTTATGCAAGTGGAATCAAAAGAATACATGAATGAATGATCTTTTGCGTAGCGAATTAGGGTTTTTTTGAGCAATGATGAAGAGTTTTTAGTAGCTTTTTGATATTTTCCATATTTAATGTGAATTAGGGTAGATTGAAATTTTATAAAGAAAATGTGTAATGAATTTTGATCATTCATGCATTTGAAGAAATTGAAGAGCCTTTTGGAGCATTCTTGAGGAGATTTAGAGTTTGAGTTGTGCAAAACCTAGTTCTAGTTCTTTGTGAAGAAAGAGGTATTTTAATTTTTTGTGTAGTTGTGGTTTGTGTTCTTTTAATTGTTTGAATTCAGAATTGGAAGAATGGCAACCCTTGTAGTCATTAAAGTATTAGAGAGACTGAGACCATCTTATAGGAAATATTTCTCAAATTTTTTTGAAGATGTCCCCATGGGGGCATTCTCATCAATCCCTCATGAATTTATTCCAAACGAAGACACAAGAATGTATATTTTGAGTAAATATTAAGGAATAAAATCACACAAAATTGATTGACATTTGTCAAAATGAGCTTACTGGTGATGATTTCTTGATAAAAACTAAGTTCTCAAACCTAGTTGCAAAGAAGTTAGATAGATGGAATAATTTTCCTAACTTTAGCTATGATGATGGATTTGTGAAGCCAGTCCTAAGAAGAATTCATGATAAATTCATGTGCACTGACCAACAACATTTGATAACTAAGGAAGCGATTAGGGTTGCTACTGGCCTCTGGGATAAAGGTACAATACTTGTATTGAAAACCATGAAGAATGAGGTGGTGATGGAACTTATAGGTACTACATATGACAAGAGAGCTTTAACAATGAAGTCCATCACCAATCTGGCTATGAAGTATGCAACTATCATGATTGGTATCAAAATATACTTCACAAATAGAGAGAACTTTGTTTTGGCTACAATAATTTATATTGGTTTTGATATGGTTGTAAATGGTGCAGACTATGACTTATGTGAGCTTCTCTAGAAACAATTTCTTGAGAATTTGAAGTCAACAAAGGAAAGGAAGTATGCTTTCAAATTTGGTCCATTGATTGTATGTTTGTTGTTCTATTTCATGAAGAGACTCCCTAGAAATAATGATGAAGTGTTTTGGGACTCATCCAAACTAGTGGCACATCAAATTTTTTATCATATGCATAGTTTGGGTGATTTGAAAGCTCAAGAAAATGCTCTAAAAAAATTATTTGTATTTAAGAGCAACATGAATGAAAGAGAAAATATTCCAAGGAAAATTGTTGAGAAATACAAAGATGACATCATATTCCATGTTTCCTCTAATGAATGCATGATTGAAGCAGTAGAACCCTAGACTATATGGATTCAACCATTGGGATACAAAATTAAAGAAGATGAAGCTGAGGGGTATGTACAAATGTTGCTAGAAAATTTGAAGGATCCCAATGAGCCCAAAATTGGTACTTATGCAAAAATTCTATGGAAATCCACACAAAGCTCCAAAATCCCAAAATTAGAAAGAAAGTGGGAAATACACTTAAATATGTTGAATTCACTGATGATTAAATTTCTGTTGGAAGGGATAAGGGAGAATAGTTGGAGGAAAAGGAATTTAGCTTGAGGAGATCCGATAGGACTCTTCCTAAACCCTCTACAGCCCCTGCAACAAATATTGAACCTAGTATCACTGATAAAGGAAAAGGCCCGATTTCCTCTGAACCTACTACTAGATCCGGGAAGAGGTAATAAAATCCTCTAGTGGCCCCTAGGAAGAGAGGAAAGAAATAGAAAGCTACAAGGGAGAAAAACCTTAGTGTTACAGATGATCAGGATGAAGAGGAAGAGGATCCTAATGCAAAATTGGTAAGGATAAGAAGAGGAAGCTTACCCTCTAGTGAAGGTGCTTCTAAGGAAGTTGTTGGTTCTAAGAGAGTGCATGTTGTATCATCTTCTAATGATGAGGAAGAAGGCTAAGGTGTATGGTGAAGCCTCTACCGAATAGAGAGAAGAACATGACAATCTGATAATTTTTGGTCCCCCTTTTAAATTAGAGACAACTCTCAATACCTTGTTACATGTTGAGAATATGCTAAAGCCTACAATAGAATATTATGATAATGTTGAAGAAGAGGATAAGAATTTTTTTCTTTTAGCTATCATTCAATATGTTATCATCTTGGAGATTAAGTGGGATGATATAAAGAAAGATGTACCTGAGAATATGTGGGGATCCCTGATGAAAATGAGATAAGAGGCTGTTAAATTTGAAGAGAAAATCAGGAATGATGCATATGATAAGATTGGGTCTTCCCTGACCCTGGATGATATGGAGACTTTGAAAAATATTTGTGTAGAGATGTTTCAAATGAAGAAAAGGGTAAATATTTTAATGACAAGGAATAAAAAAATGAAAAAGAAGATAAGGAAGTAAACAACAAAGGTGATTTGGGATACAACAGAAAGATATGTCATGCTTAAGGTTGATGAAGATGTTGCTGCTGAAAATGTTGAGGAAAATATTCGTCTTGATATAGGTAATGCAAATATTTTTGAAAATTTTGATGTTGAAAATGATCCTCCAGAAAGTGGGAAGAAAAATGAAGGTGAAGATGAGCCTGAAAAGCATAATGATGCTCCTGTAGAGCACATGGAAGTTAGAAAAGGAAATGATAAAAAAGGAAATACTAAAGAAGGAAAATGGAGTGAAGAAAAAGGAAAAGATAATCTAGAAGAAAAGAAAAACGAAGATGGAAAAGATGGAAATGATGAAGAAGATAACATGGATAAATATAAACATAAAGATAAAAAGGAAGAAAAGAAAGAAGAATAAGAAGAGAATGTGGAAGAAGAAAAGGAAAAGGGAGAGGAAGAAAAGAAAAATGAAGAATCTACTAGGAAAAATGAAGAAAGTCAAAAGCAAATTGTAAAATCTCTTAAGCATCCAGAAGAATCATCCTTTAGTAATGATGTTCTAAAAGGTTGCTATCCAAGAAAATTAGATTCCAACAAATAATCCCTTAGGAGATTCTACAACTTCCTATGATTGAAGGGTTTGTTGATATGGAGAATATGTCTCTGGCACATAAAGTTGTGTTAGGAGATGCATTGCAGGAATCCAGAAGGAAGGAGATTCTTGAGACACATAAGAAAGGAACATAACTCATAGAAGATGCTCTTAAGGAATTATAGGAGGTCACACTTGGTGCATCTATTATTACATCCCTCACTTCTATTGAAATTTTGATATTGTTGTTAGATTCTTTCAAGGAGTATACCTCCAAGCTTAGTGAAAAGAAAAAACAAGAGGTTGAGGAGAAATTGGCAAAGAAAAGGCTATTGACATTGTATGACAAGTGTGCTCTTGCACATTCAAATGTTGAAAAGAACCTGGAAGACCTGAAGGTTTGTGAGTTAGTGGAAAATTTTGTTCTTGCTTATTGCTTGAAGTGGCCTAGATGCCACTTGGAACATTAAGGTTTTTATGGACTCCATTGGGTCTCAGTTGACTAATGCCTCCATTATTTACAGTATATCAAAAAATAGAGATAGATCAACTTGGAATGCCATTATTGTGCATAAAGAAATATTCTTTTCCTTGCAAAAGTATATGAAAGAAATTATCAAAAAAATTGATCAGCTAAGTGGCATTATAATAGTGGAATACACTCTGGTTGGCAAGACCCTATCAGGCACAAAAATGCTTGAGAAGATAAACTTGACTCGTGATACTTCAAATGGTGCAGAAGAAACTTTGGTAGAGTTGGAATCCCTGAATAGGATGTTGATTGCTACAAAGGATAGTTGGGAGAATGGTAAATCTATATGGGAAGGTATTATTAAGGAGCTTCAAGGCTCAACATCCTCTGGTTGATGCATTTTCCTTTGTTTTTATTATTTGTTTTCATAATTTAGTTTCAGTTGTTGGGACACCCTTTGTCCTTGATGTCAAAGGGGGAGAGTTTTGAAGAATAATGAAATGTTGGTGTTAGGGGGAGCAATAATGTAAATAAGAAGTTTTGTAAATATTTCTTTTTGGCACATGTTGTCCTCAATGACAAAGGGGGAGATTGTTGGAAAAATAAAGAGCATCACATTTTGTTGTTTTGTGTTGTCATTGATGTCACCATGATATATGATTTGCAACTGCAAGCTCAAGTTTAAATTTTCTCTTGTATTCTGGTCTAATATCTGAACTGGTATAAGGATTATATTCTCTAGTATTTTGGTATACCCTCCAATATTGTAGTTATCATTTGTTTGTTGGTGATTACTGTTGCTTTTAGTTTTGGGAGATGATTTATGGATTCTAGAAGCATGCACATTCAAGTTCCAATGTACTCAGATGCTCGTATGGTGTATCGATATTAATCTATTTTGCTATCAAGTCTATCCTTGGCCAACCTAATGAATGTATTGTGTGATGTTGAATTAATTTTTTTTTTATGTATGTGTGACCTATCTTAGGTCCAAGATAACATGATGTAGCATGTTGGGAATTTGAATTTCCATTTGGGAAGTTTTTGTGAATGTTTGAAGTCGACAATAGGTATTTTTGTAAATAAGAAATGCATCTAATTAGGCCAACATAGTTGATACTTACAGAGAGATCAAATATATATATTGGATATTTTTTAAATATTGAAGGTGTTCATGTGGTTTTTTTATTGTCAATGTGAATGTGAAGAAGAGTGAATATAATGAAGTGTGTCAAGTTAGTTTACTAAGCTTCACTAGAACTAAATTTGCACTCACTTGGTGTACTTTATCAGTTCATTTTTTGGTTGAAATCCATTTTGTCATTGTAATTTTATAGGCAATGAGCCTTTGTATTTGGACAGTGAGTTCGAGTAGTGAGCCACCCATTTTTGTAATATCTTATAACCAGTTATACTATATTGTGAGCTAGCATTCACTATGGTTTTTCCCATTTTGGGAACTTTCCACGTAAAAATCCTAGTGTTCATGTGTTCTTTGATTTTCATGTTCTATTAATGCTCTTACTTATCTTTTCCATTGTATACATTGGAATAATTGGATGGTATCTAATCAAAAAATTTAAGAAGATATGATGCACCCCCCTCTCAGTATCTTGGATATTCAACATGTATAGTGTGTGTTTCATCAACATATACCTATCAACAAACACAAGTATGATTTAATGTTTTCCAAAAATTGGATAAATCATAAATGTATCAATTTTAATGAAATATAAATTGTATGAACATATATACATCAATTGAATAATGTAACATTATTTTATAGACTATCTTTTTATAAAATAATTTAAATAAAACACAATTTTGACAACATAGATTATAAAACATTAGTCCACACTCATTTATTATTCTTTGGTTTTCTACCCTTAAGATCATCCTTAGGGAGACCTTGTTCTTCCCTTTTCTTTCACACAAGAGTGCATTTTAAGAAGGGGTAATTAATCAATAACTTATCCCCAATGGTAAGGTCCATAATATCCTCAACCATTATCAATAAAAAAACCTCTCTTTCCATATCTCTATCTTTATCATTTATAACCTCAACAAATTAACAATTAGGTCTTACAGTAGGGTCCCTTCCCTTACTACTATTTATAAATCCAGCAATATTTTTGTGTGTGTATGCACGTCCATCTATATACATAAGATGACCTCTATTAATTTATTTTCCACTTTCAAATTGGAGATTATGTGTATACATATTTGAATTTAGACCATCTGCTGACATGCTAGGCTTATATTTTGTTAACCTTCTCCATTCACCACTGTAATATGATGGACTATAATATGGCATTAATCTCCTACTAGTTTTTTCTAAATTATTTATATGTTTAAATCTCACATGTACATTTTGGACAATAAAGAGGCCTAGATTCACTCCATGAATATTGGAGGGTCATATCATGTAGTCATATCTCCAAAATTGGAACACCTTATACACTATAGGTAGTTGTTGATCACTCGGCCAAGCACAATATAGTCAACAATCAAATGTCTCTTTATAAATTGATCCCAAACTTAGGGGAAAGTCATCATCTCCATCACATTCATTCTCATAGGGTATGTATTCCACCTTCCCCCTATCTCTAAGAAAATTATGCATCTTTAAACCAATTCTTATTCTATTACTTGTTTTCATCAATTCCTCATCTTCCTAGATGCTATACTGGCACATATTTTTGTTATATGTATCATCTGATAAATGATAATTGCCCTATAGGCTAGAATTCAGTGATCCAAGAAAGTTTATACTGAGAATTTTATCTTGCAAGTATCCATTAAGAAAAAAATTAGTTATTTAGATAATATAAAACAATGTTTAAATGAAGTATACATGTTATTTATACCAAATTGGAAAATTTCTTACCACAATTCCTATTGGATTTGAATTGACTGTAGGAGGAATACTACTGACTAGATTCTCATCATATATGTAATGTCTTTGTATAATTTTTTGTTTGAATTTTTTCTTTCCACGACATATAGAACATCCACAAACAACAATTTTCTCAAAGTATTCATCCCATATACTATAGTCCTAACCAACCTCTTGTTTAGTGCAATCATTTGTTGTGTCTATATGATACATTGTCATATCCTCTTCCACCCACTGTCCTCTACATGGTTTAATATTTTTAGGTCCAAATCCATGCACATATCTTCTTCTTTTGCTAGTTGAATGCTCATGCTCTGCATTTGCTCTAATCTCCATCTAAAATAATCAACATGCATTAATTATGTCAAGATAAGGATAATACATTATAAATTTCAATAATACTGTGAAAATAATGGATGTATCACAAAATTCCATTAGATAATTTTTTCCTATGTTAAGTCAAAATTTGAGTACTTGATGTCTCACTTCATCCGTTGTGTCCTCATTTGATATGACACGATTTGTTGTCATGGCCTCATCTCGCCCCTATAATACACAACATAGTAAATAATGTTTAGTACACCAATTATATCATTTCAAGGAATATTCTATCCAACAAAAAACCTCACTTTAGTCATATATTTGACATATTGATATCATGTTTTGGCCATCCTAATTTTCAAACTTTTCCCTTGATCATAGAATCACATTTAATCACCATTACTATGCATTTTCAACCAATAAGTTTGACCTTAGAGGCCTCATGGAAAAAAAATGAATTTATCTGCTCTATTTTGTAGCATTTGTGAATTCATAAACACCTTCCTCCTTTGGTTGAGGTTGCTTTCTCTTCTTACCTCTATTGTACTTGAAAATTCTATTGTCATATCTATTTTCACCCACTTTCCTCTTTGTGATTTAGTAGTTCTATGCCATCCACGTCCTCTCTCCATGGCCTCCCCAAGATCCTATAATACACAACAATGAAAATAGTAACATAATAGTTGTGCACGAAGAGAATATTGTTTAAATTATCTTGTTAATACACTCTCTTTTCATTAAGACACACTATGAAAAACAAATAGGACATTGCAACATTTTTCTCTTCACAAAGACTTTACACATAGAATCTTGCAACTAGAGCTCAAATCTCTCTAGGAAGCATGAAGTACACATAGGATGTTGATGCAATGTTAATGTCACATGATAATGATTTAGTTCTCATAGATTATTTTTCATAATTCCCCAATAAGCCCTATATCTAAGATGATAGTAATAAATTAGGGTTTTTCCTTTTATAAAATCTATAACATGCAATTTGAAATATCTCACACTTTAGATTAATCATCTAGTTGTATAGGGTGAACATGGGCCCATTTAAATTTAAATTTTAAAGTTTAGGGGTCATTTCTATGTTCATGAATCTAACCTCTATTAGTTTTGCATCTACAAATTTGGCATGGGATAAGAAATAGATAAAATAGGGAACCATGATTGCTCCCTTGGAACATATGAAGATGAAGTAAATTTAGGATCAATTTATTTATCAACTTCCTAGAAAAATACATCATTTTGTACTGCTAGGTGCTAAATTAGGCACACTTTACGATTCCTTTGGCACCCCAAATGGATCACATTTAGGGCTAAAAGTTGATGCTAAAGTCAGTGTTAACTACACTAGATATAGCACTGACTAATGAATCAAAAAAAATATAAAACTTCCCACATCAAGGAAGAGATGACAAGAGAAAAATTCCATGCAAAGGAAGAGAGGAGAAAAAAGGGCAAAATGATGTGAAGGAGGGCTACAAGCAAGTAGATGAGAAATTTGATTTAGTTTGTGACACCATAAGTAAGGTTACAATTTTTTTTTGCTCCCACAAATATTTTTGTTTGGATTAAATGGAGAGAATTGTTAAGAAAGGGTTGTGAATATTTTTTTGTTTATAGGTGAATCATTCAAGTCTCATGTGGTTGTAAAGGAGGAGGGTAAAATTCTAGACATTGCATTATTTCCTCCACATCCGAGAGTAGTGAATGCATTTTTGAAACCCCAATGCCCCGGTTCAGTTATCATTACCATCCCAAGCTTTTGGATCCTAGTTTGATTTCTTAGACCTTCCTTCCATACCTTTCTCTAAAGACAACTTTTTCACTTCCTTCCTAAAAAAGTAGTCGAGTGATTTCAAGATAAGTCATTAAACTACATCCACCCCACTATAGCTAGGTCCAATGGGAACAGAGATTGGTCGAGACAATATGAGGAGATAGGGATTTTGAGACAACAGTTGAATAATAGATCATTTCCTCAAATTTGTGAGACCTTCAGGCTTAAATTAGCTATTACTAATTTTCACTTATTGTTTTACAGAACAATGAGTTGGTGGTTTCAAATTGATTATGCACACACATTCATTTTCTTTATAATAAGTGGATGTGACTCAAGTATGGGACCTATTTGTGTTAATTCTCAATAAAACCACACTCCATGCCCTTTTTATCCCCCAAAGATTACCATTCTATACAAGTGCGCAAGCATTTGATTTTTTACAATACATTTGTTTTATTTTTTTATATATTTATATCCTTTCAAATATGTTTTCCCTACAATTTTTTTTAATAGGTTTTGATCATTTGTTGGCCCTTTAGGGTTGTTACATTTTCCCATTAAACTATAGGTTCCCTCCCAAGGAAACAATTGATTCATAGGTATTTAAATCCAGAAAGAGAGTCATTCAAGGTAAAGCTTGCTCATTAATCACCCATTTCTTTTAAATTTCCAAATTATTTTAATTTCTTTGATTGGTGGCTTGATTTCATACCAAAAAAAAAGAAATCATACCACAAATTGGACGAAAAATTTCATATTTGATAGTGTGTACTTGGTTTGCCTCCATAGATTGGACGAAAATAATTTTCCCTAGGTCACTTCAAAATGTCAAGCAATAGAGGGAAGAGAGAAAAGGGAGTAGACTCTAACCACAATGAGGTAATTCATTTTCAATTTATAGATTTGTAAATGTCTCCATTGTTTATTTCATTTTTAGTTTTTAGTTTTCTATTTTTTAATTTAAAAGAACAAATTTATTATATATATATAGGGACATGAGACTAACAAAGATAAAGAGGCATTGGATTCCATATTGGGGGTAGAGGTAGTGTAGAAATTAGATGCTATGGACTTGAAAATGCTTGCCAGATACATAGAAAAATGATCTAGTGAAGCCCCTCAAACATTGCAATTAAATCAACTATGTCAAACGGAATCAATTTATTCCCCAATCAGTCCTATATCGAGCAAAAGATCCAAGAGGAAATCAATAATAGTAAACTCTAGGAATGTGGAATAGGGACCAGAGACTTCCAATTTCCTAGCCATTCCTAGGACATAGACTTCTTCCACCACACCATGTTTTGTATCTCACATTGGTAGCTATGATACCAAGATAGAATATGATGTGATTTTAGGGGAAGTATGAATGATAGATGTTGGAAAAACATTTGTGAATAGGTTGAAGGAATCATGCCTTGAATGGTTCAAAGACCATATTTTTTTTCCATTCTCAAAGATACCCATGCACCTAAAAAAAGCAGTTATCCATCACATGGATACAGATTTTGGCACAGGTTGGTCTATAAAGAAGATAAAGCTATGAATGTCTCAAAATTACAAGATATTTTTGTGCAACAAAACAAAGAAGATAAAAAACCTCCCTCCTGAGCTAAGGCTCAAAAAAATGCAAATTAATGTAAGTGTGAAAGTATGGAAAAATCTTGTAAAAGCATATGAGAAGTCTGATGCATAGAGGAAGTCTAGTGAGGAGAGTACATAGTTATTTGAATTTTCTTATAAGATTATATAAAATTTATTAAACGATTTTTAAATTTTATTTGTGCATAGTTCAATTGAATTAGTATATGTTTCAAGACAAGGCCTCCAAGGCTAGGCTTTAAAAACTTCATGCCATGCATGACAGTGGTCAGGAAGGTTTACAGGCCTTGATCTATACATTTGTAAGTATATTTAATATGTTAAATTATATATTTTTTATTTCCTAGGAAAAAGTAAATGATTGCATATTAATTAGTTTAACAAGTCCATGTGCCATGTTTTGACTAGAGGAGAAATATGGCCAACATCCAAAACAATTTGAAAAGGAAAAGTTACAAAGCAAAAAGTGGGTCGATTTTGTAATCTAGATGGAGAATGAGGTATAAATAGTTGAATTTCAATAACTTAGTTGGATATTGTTGTGTTAATATGTCAATTTTCATTTCTTTTGTTGTGTTGTTTATTGATGCATAGGATGAGTTCTAAAGTGTTTCTCTATTGGCCCTAGATCCCACTCAATTGTCTAATTATTTCATGTTGAGGAAAAAAAATATTGTTTTCCTTAAAGGGAAGTGGGTGACATTCATGCCTTATTTTCGTTGCATCTTTTAATTAATGACCATGGTATTTTAATATCTCTTAAGTGTCCTCATTTAAGTTATGAATTGTATCATTTGAGTAACTTAGTCCCATGTTGATTTGATTTATCTTCTTTTCTCTCAAACACAATATCTCAAGGAGTGCTTCCTTGAATTCATGTTGCCATTATACTAAGTGATCCACATGCATCTTTTCCATCCTTCCTCACAATGTTGTCATTATTTTAACA
>VDFB02065283.1:0-65959 GCA_007258455.2 Sequoia sempervirens | reverse complement strand
CCACATTATCTAATTATAGGAAAATACATCATTTATTTATTTTTTTAATTAAAATAAATCATTCTAAACCCTATATAGGATACATTGATACTTTAAAAGCCTCTGAATGAATTTGAGATTATGCAAATATATGCCGCTAACATTCATAAGGTTTAGAAAATCTTGATCACTCTAGAATAGCCCATTAAACATGGGTTGTGCTTGAATGCACTACATAATTGATATAACACAACCACTGCATATCAACCTGAGTTATAGGCTCTTTTATTGCAGCAAGAGGTAATCACTCTTCATCACGCTATAATTACATCGTATCCTGTTAAACTTGAGACAACCTGAATGCACCCAATGATGATTGACACCTACATTATGCAACCTGAATTAACTACATTATATGAGTGCCTCCATTTCTATCACAACATAGCCACATTAAACTTGGGTCACACATGAATGCATCCTATATTTGTTATAGCTCAACTGTGCCACATGACCAATACAGTTATGGATCACATAATTACAGTCACAAGAATCTGTTCCTCTATTGTGATCTTATGGTGATTCCACACAACAAAATCTGGACATGAAATTCTCAAAACCTTTAACCTCTAAAAATGAAATCTGATGAGATGTTGTTTTAAAATATGATTTTCAAACTTCGAACTACAAATTTGACTTCACAACTAAATTCTGCAAAAAGACAATGACTACCCTCAACCTGGTGATATCTTGAATTT
Source organism: Sequoia sempervirens (assembly GCA_007258455.2). Lineage (NCBI taxonomy): Eukaryota > Viridiplantae > Streptophyta > Pinopsida > Cupressales > Cupressaceae > Sequoia > Sequoia sempervirens. Next base: position 65,225 of record VDFB02065283.1, on the reverse strand, counting down.
TTTCTAATTTTTCCCAAGAAAATCATCCTTAGTTCTCCACAAACTATCTCAAGTAGAGCAAAACACTGAGCAATAAATCAGGCACGAACTCACTTTTCTTTATGTCAGCCACAATTTGATTTTTTTTATTTTTTCATGTTTGTCAAAAATTCGATGAAAATAATAGCCGACATTTCGACGAACCGCAGGTTCATCGAAATTTCGACAAACGTCGGGGATAAACTTTCAAAAAAATGGAAATTACACATCAAATTTTACAAGCACCTGACAAACATCGAATTTTACATATTTCGTTGGATAGTTTGGTCATATTTTGCAGTCAAATGTATTAGTGACATACTCCAACTTCACTTCCTTCTCATAAACTTTCTCTCTTAGAAAATGATACCAAATAAAGATATGCTTTGTTCTTGAATGTGTTACAAGATTTTTTGAAATGTTGATGGTGCTTGTATTATCATTCAAGATTGAAATAGGTTCATCATGTGATATTTTGATATCCTTCAATGTCTACTTCATCAGCAACACCTATGTACAACAAGATGATGCAACAATGTATTTTTCCTTTGCAGTAGATAATGACATTGAATCCTACTTCTTACTTATCCAAGAAACTAGCTTGTTTCCAAGGAAGAAAGCACCTCCACTTGTACATTTTTTTTCATCTGCACAACCTGCTCAATCTAAATCTATATAAGCACTCAAGGAGAAGTTAGTATCCTTATAATACCATAAACCATAGTCCAAATTTCCCTTCAAATATCTGAATATCCTTTTGATTACTACCACATATGACTCTCTAGGATCTTCTTGAAATCTTGCCACAAAACATACTACATGCATAATATCAGGTCTAGTTGCAATTAGATATAGTAATCCATCAATCATGGATCTATACTTAGTTTGATCTGTCTTAGGAGATTCATCATTTTTGCTTAATTTACAACCAGTAACCATGGGAGTACATACTATTTTAGAATCCTCCATTCCAAACTTCTTTAACATTTCCTTTACATATTTTGATTATGACATGGATATACCTCTTTTTTTTATTGAATAATTTGTAGCCCAAAGAAGAAAGTCATATCCCCAAGCATTAATATTTTAAACTAATTTTTCATCTCCTCTGCAAATTTTTTACACTTGGTCTCATTTCCTCCAAAGATTATGTTATCAATGTACACAACCACAATTAGGATTTGATCTTTCTCAATTTTGTAGTAAAGGTTGTTGTCTTTGGTACCCTTTTTGGATCCCTATTGTAGTAAGTATCTATCCAATCTTGCATTCTGGGCTCTAGGATCCTATTTGATCCCATATAATTCCTTCTTCAACCTGTAGACCATATCAAGATCTTCTAATAACTAAAAACCTTCTGGTTGTTCAATGTACACTTCTTCTAACTCACCATTCAAAAATGTAGACTTTACATCTATCTAATATACCTTGAAGTCTTTGTGTGCCACAAAATCCAAAAACATCTTAATAGCCTCCATTCTTGCTATTGGAGCAAAGGTCTCTTAAAAATATATTCCTTCCACTTGTGAGTAGCCTTCACGCACAAGCCTAGCCTTATTTCTAATAACTTCTCCATTATCATTCAACTTGTTCCTGAAAACCCATTTAGTTCCTATCACATTCTTGTTTGCTGGTCTTGGGACTAGTTCCCATGTCTGATTCTTCTCAATCTTCTTTAGTTCTTCTTCCATACCGTTGATCAACTTTTCATCCCTGCATGCTTCAGTAACTATTTTAGGTTCTATTTTAGAATGTAAACAAAAATTTACCTGTTCCTCTGCCATAGAAACTTTTCTTTTTATCAATACACCTTTGCTCTTGTCTCCAGTTATTTGATCCTCATAATGATTTTTCTACACATACTTAGGAGTCTTAGGGCTATTTTCCAGAACTTCTTCCGCTTCCACTAGCATCTCTTTTTTTTCTTCTTTGCAAAGGGGTTCATTAGATTCATATCATTCTATCAACACTAAGCTTTGATGTGATTCTTAATCCACTTTGGCACTTTCACTTTCAATTATATTCTTTAGCCTCTTGTTGTATCACCTACATGCCTTAATCTTTGTGGAGTATCCAAGGAATATTCCTTCATTTGATCTTGCATCAAAATTTCCTAAGTTTTCTTCATCCCTTATGATATAGCATTTACTTCCAAACACTCTAAAATATTTCTTAGTAGGAGTTTTTCTATACCATAGTGCATGGAGGGTCTTTGAACTATTCACACTTTCTTTTCCTTTATTGTGAATGTAAACTACAATATGAATAGCTTCTCTCCAATAGACATCTAGTATATTTTCTTCCTTCAACATGGTTCTTGTTGCCTCCTGAATTGTCATGTTCTTCCTCTAGACACAACTTCATTCTATTGTGGAGTCCTAGGAGTTGATAAATGTCTTTCTTATCCCATGATCTTCACAAAAATTGTTAAACTCATTTGAGATGAACTCACCACCTCTATTAGACCTTAAGCACTTTATTTTCAAATCCATTTCATTCTCAACCATAGATTTAAATTCTTTAAAATTATCTAGAGCTTTTGATTTTTCTTTAAGAAAGGTCACCCAAGTCATTATGGAGTAATCATCTATTAACAACATAAAATACCTATCACCTTGAAAGCTTCTTGTTTTGGTAGGTCTGCATAGGTCTGTATGCACCAATTCTAAAGGTCTTGTAGTAGAATATTCCTTAGTTTTGAATTTGTTCTTTGTATGTTTTCCAAGCTAATACTCTTTGCAAATTGCATTGATAGGCTTTGTAATTCTTGGAAAGTCTCTCAGAGCATAAGTAGAGCTTATCTTTACTAGGCTATCAAAATTGATATGAGACATTCTTCTATGCCACAACCAACTTTCATTGATTTGAGTCATGAAGCACTTACCACCAACACTTTTGAGCTGATAAACATTTCCATTCTATCCTTGTTCCTCCTACAACCAAGATTTTAGAGCTTCCCTTTTTGATTTCACAACAATCATCTTGAAACACCATATTGTATCCTTTGCTACACATTTTTCCTACATTGAGAATATTATGTTGAAGACCCTTGACATAAAGAACACCATCTATCTTATGCTTTCCATCAAAACTAATTGAACCTTTTCCATGGATCTTAGTAGATGTGTCATCATCAAACTTAACCAAACCACCATCATATTTATTGAGGTTAAAAAACTTACTCTTATCACTTTTCATATGATTTGAGCATCCACTTTCAATTATCTAGTAGTTTCTCTTCTCTTTTGCATGAAAGTCGGCCACACATAGTTCCTTCAATACTGTGACATGTTTCTGAGGCAATTTCCTTCACACATCTCTCAAGGTTAGTAGAATTAGTTCCATTATTCAAAGACATGAACAAGCATTCATCACTTTCATTATTTGGGTATGTTGATTCCTCATAATTAGATGTACCACTATCATTTTTAACATAATAAATCTTCTTGAAGGATTTACCTTTATGATCTTTGTGTTTGTCATTTGAAACTTTACTTGGAAATTTTGAAGCATAGTGACCTACCTTTCCACAATTGAAACACTTGAAAGGTAACTCGCCTCTGTATTTTCTAGTGCCCTTTTTCAATCTTCTTACAAAATTCAATTCCACTTCATTGAAATCATCCAAATCAGATTCATCATTCCTCTCTTTCTTGTTGACTTTAAATGTAGTTTCTTTCCTTGAAGAATCTTTGTCTAATCTCTTAATTCAAAAGTAGTTAAAGCACAAAACAATTTATCTCTAGTATATTGATCTAGATCCTGAGCTTCCTTAATAGCAAAAAATTTAGCACTATAAGATTTAGGAAGGATCTCAATCACTTTTTCACAATTTTATTTTCCTCTAGTTTTCCACCAGGACCGTTGATGGAATTGACAATTTCATCCACCATGTGCATGTACTTTGCAATATCTTCATCTTTGACATCTTAGGGTTTCAAAATTGGACTTAAAATTTGACATCTTTTCTTGCTTGACCTTAGCATCTCCTTAATAAATGATTTTCAAGTTCTCACAAACCTCTTTAGCAGTTTTGCAGCTCATCACCTTCACAAGTTCTGAATCTGAACCCCACTCAAAATAGCATTCCTCACTTTTCCATTGTTCTAAGACTCCTTGATATCATCTTCACTTGTCAAAGGAGTATTAGGCATAGTCTATCCATTTTTTACTGATTTTCATATGCCAAACCCTAATGTGGTGACAACGGCTTCCATCTTAGCCTTCCAGAAGGTATAATTTATTCCATCAAACATAGGAGCTTTGACACCATTCCTATGCATCATCCAGATCTACCTCAAGTGGTTAAGCTCTTTCCAAGGAACCTTAACTTTGATACCAATTGTTAGACACACAAGAAAAATAAGAGGGGAGTGAATCAGTTGTGCATTAAAGCCTACAAAACCTTATCAAGTATTAGTATGAATGTAGATAAATAAAACAACAACACATCCATAATCATTCATAATAGAAAACCATTTTTTTATGTGGAAAACCCAATAAGGGAAAAAACATGATGAGGATTAACTCACTATATAAAAACCAAAAATGATTATAAGAGGATCACTACCCAAAGGACTCATTGTCTAAAAGGAACGACTCACTACCAAGGGCTCACTTCCCAGGAAGATCACTTCTTATAGATTACAAAGAAGTGGTTACAAGGAGGTTCACTACCTCAAAGCAACTGGATAAACCACCACAATGTCTCTTTACCATCCACAACCTTTGGCTCACTGCCTCTAGTGAATTTTGGTACACTAAACTATAGACACCTTCTACTCACTACTTTTGATAGTATTAGGCGTTCTTTCTCGTACTCAGATTTTAACACACAATCACACATACATCATTCCACACCACACACCTCCAAAATTATGACCTTGCATATATATCTTCTACAACCTCAAATAACCTTCTCTAAGTTAGCTTCAATGAAATGTATGTAGCTCAAACATGCAACCACAAAATAGGTTAGCACCAAACACCTATGTTGCGGAAAGAAGTGAGAGCGGACCACATCAAGGGTTAACCGAGACCAAAATATAGACTGACAAGCTACACCAGGCTTCCCCAAACCACAAAGCTTGTTTGCAAACAATGTTAAAATACTAGGTTGGCCAATCCAACATTAACACTATTAAGCAACCAAATTCACACTTTAAAAGGGACGAAAACATCCAATAGACCATGTACCAACATTACACATCTTACAATATTCCAACACCAATAGAATATTCAAAAACACTGGCAAAAACACATGAACTAAGAATACTATTATCCTGTGCAACTAATCAAACTGCCATTGGGATATAACTCATAAACCAAGATTACAGAATGGTTGAACACTAAGAAAACCAAGGGAAGGTAGGTACAAGAAATATTAGCATATTCCCAAATCTACAAGACAAGAAACTTTAGCATGGAGAAATGCAAAGCAATTCCATTTCTCCCAGATATCCCTCTTCACAAACCAAAGACAATCCAACACACTATCAACCATATCTTTTACTATTGCACAATCCTAAACCTAAAACTCTAGATATAACACCTTCAGAGACTTCTGATCATCACGTTAAAACCACATAAGCACATCTTCAATAATGAAGAAATGTGGAGCAAATATAGAGAACTTCCTAGTCTCCTTGTACAATCTTTATTCAAAATTTCTGAAAAGCACTTGGAAACTAAGCAACCCTTTTGCATTTGCAATACTTGCTCAACAATATATTCACCTTCTCAACATATCCACACTAGAGGTTGACATCAATGGAAACACTGATGACAAGATAGTGTAATAGATCATAGAAAGATGAATAGAAAAACCCATGATATTCACACAAATGATAACATCAGAGATTAATAACCTCAATGAATATAAAGAAGATCAAATGAATTCATATCACATAAATAGATTCTTTTGAGGTGCTAAGAAATCCAAGTAATTAATAGAAATGTGAAATCACAAAAAACTAAATAAAATATACATGGGGAAGATTCTAGAAAAAGTGTATGAATTGATATGAAATACCTTTCTAATGCTACTAGAATCATGAAAATTGGAGATATATGAAAAAAATTGTGAGATCGGAAGCAAACAGTGAAGATATAACTTTGATTGAGAATAATAGGAACCAAAAAAAAATCTGATGATGAAACTTGCACCATTGTAAAGTACTTGGAACCAGATTTCCAACAATATCTCGTTTCAATGATTTTGACACCATATGCCCAAATTATGCCAAAAAGGAAAAAAATCACTAATTTAGGGAAAATGGGGGCTAAGAGGGGGAAAAAGACTAATCATACAACTGATGTCACATTGATATTAGCATGATCTTAGAGGATTGAATATACAAGTAATATTCCTTGTCTGTCAAAAAAAACTTGGCCCCCAATAAAAAATTTTGTCGTCAAAATCTTGTGCAATACCCAAAATATTCCTATTGAAGATTTTGTTGGCGTCAAAATATTTGGTGGCATCTTCACGGATGGTGTCATATTTTTGAACTTTCGAATATTGAGCAATAGGGAAATTGTCGCCAATGATGTTTTGTGACTTGAATGAGCCGCTGTGCGATTGGAATTGCCACTGATCGACACTTCTTAAATAAAACTATCATCGATTTTAAATAGCAAGTACATGCCTAAACAGAGCAGCACAAGGTTTTGTACCCTACACCTAATGATTTATACATTTTTTATATTCTTGGTGTGTGGCTAAAAATAAGTAAGACTGACAATTGAATATCAACTATTTACACTTAGTGATACCAATTAAGATATTGTAGATAAATTACATACTCATAGCTATGTGAGAGGCATATAAGAAGTAATAATTGTAGAAAAAAAACATCTACTCTTTCTCAAATATGGGATGGATTCTCAACCAAATTTATCAAATACAAAATAAGAAGAGGGTTATTTAATCAAACTATATATGTATAGAACCCATAACATTAGCTAGATTTGGTGATTTAAAAGACTACAATATACCATAGTATAAGACATGAAATAATTTCTACCCACTACTATGAATTTTAGTAGATGGTCTAGGATCCACCTATTCAACCTCAAATTATGCTTTCAAATCATCTTCACTATTATGAACAATAAACTAGCAATCAATATATAGTGATTCAATCGAAAATTATTTGATAAATAGATAATATTGTAAGACCATTTTGTGGAAAACTAGAAGATGTTCCAACTTAAAATGTTTGATTTTGAAATATATAATAAATATACATTTTAATTCGAATATACATTCAAAATGAATTTATATATTTGAATTTTAAATTTAAGAAATAAACTAAAAAAAAATTATATAAAAACATATATCAATAGCATAGGTCCTCTATAGTATATCATAATAATCCCCTCCAATCTAGTGGACTATAGTGGTGGATATGATTGAAACCATCCTCAATAATTATTTCTTCAATGCAAATTTTCCCACAATTGTCACAAAATTGAATGACAATACTAATTATGGAAGGCCCCTTACCACATACACCCTCTCTTGTATCAACAGGAAAAAATGTTTTTCCTTTTAAAGGAGAGATTATATGAGAACATTTATGGTATGAAGGGTTTGTAAATGTATAATCTCTTTCATTGCTAAGGAAATCACCCCATGATAACTAAAAAAAATTATGGTAGGGATTTATGTGGTAGATTAAGTGTATAGTAGACCTCTCTTTATATTGTGTCAAACTTTTGCCTCTCATCTAAAACACTATAATTAAAATAGTTTAGAGTATAATTGATAGAGAACTCATGTACTAAATTTTCCTAAGACAATATAGAGTAACCTCATTGCTATTCTAAGGAGATTATTAAAATACCATCCTTCACTTGTTCAAAATTCCATACATATTCAAGAATAATTGCTTTTTTTTAGTTATTTTTTAGAATTTATGTGATGCACATGTTAAATGATGTTTTTAGGATATATTCATTTAAAAAAATCATTAAAAAATATTTAAAATATATAAATTATATTACTAAATCTTAGTTATATTTCTATCAATTGGTTTCAAATAATAGTTAATTCAAAAAAATTGGGGGCACACATTGACTGTTATGTTATATTTTAGTGATAAAATTAGAACACTTTTGTGTGAACTTGAATTTTGACCCTCCTAACCTTAATAGTTTGGAAAATATATTCAAAGTAATACAACTCTTGTTTTTATCACATATCAAATCTTCAAATTTTGAGTCCAAGCATCCCAAATTCCTCATTAAAGTTCTAATTCAAAAAAAAAAAAAGTGGTATCTTTTGACCCCTCATTTCCCCACACTTACCCAACTTTGTTATTCAATAATTCAATATTTAAATAAATTCCTTAATAAAAACTTTATTTTTTTTGTATTTAGAATTTAATGCTTTCTTGTATCTAATAATAGAGGTTAACAAGAAGTTTGAGAGGGATAGAGATTTGGTAAGGCTTTCTTGATGGTATGTGGGGTATTATTGAGGATTTATAAGGTTTTATTCCACATTTTATTTACTTTTCTTAAGATAATTTTTTAAGTGTTTGGTTTGCAAACTTGCAATTAATGATAAATAGTCAATAAAAATGTAAATATAAACAATTAATGAGAAAATTTAGTTTTACCTAGATTTTAATCTCAAATGAAGAAGAATAGTGTTTCAATTGTGTTTCATCCTTAACTTTTCCCTAAAATCATGTTTTTATTAAATAATTCATGGGTGTTGATCTAAGGGGGTGGGTTTGATCAAACCCAAGAGGATTAAATCTAAACTCCTTAGGTTGAACCTCACTAGTCTCAATTAAAATCTCTCTAAACTTATATTGACCTCCCCTTTTGTGGAAATGGTAATGCAATCTCTTGCACTCCTATTAAAATCTTAAGAAAAGAGGGAGTTCACCAAACCTTTTTGAACTATAAATTAGGTCACCTAAAGATGATATTTATAGGAATATAGCCCTAAATTATACATTTCCAAAAATTATAGTGCATATTTTCCTTTTTTAATATTTTATAATCAATATAAATAAATTATGTAAAAAATGACCTCTTTTCAAGATGCCAAGAAAAATAACAAACTATTTTCAAAAGTCAAAAAATACATTGAACTTGACATGGATGTCCTCATTTCAATGAAATAAATTAATCCAATATATACACAAAGAGAAACACATATATATATTTATTGTTTGTAGCAATTAAAAAAATAATATAAAATAACAAATTGTCAAAAGATATCCATGCAGTAGATTTGGAGTTAACGATCTATTTCCAATGAATCCTAGAAAGATTTTGTTTGTGGTAGAAGTTATTTATTATGATATAATGTCACTCAATAGACATACATACATACATAAAAGTAAAAATATCACAAATCATTAGTTTGCATATTTCTTAAATATTGATTTTGGTGGTCCAACAATGTTGAAAAATTAATCACATTATTATACTTTCACACGTGTGACATCATCAATAGGTGAATTTTCAAATTTAAATAAGGAAGAAATGACCAAGGTGCCCTCATGGTATTTTTCTTTTAATGATTTATTGAAATGAATTTGGAAAATAGGTTCACTTGAACCTATCTAAATTATTTGTTATTAGAACAACATTATCACATTTTTACTAAATGATCATATTTCTTCTTAAAAAAATTAAAATTAATTTTACCCACTTTTTTCCCATCTCTATCAACATAACTATACAAAAATAAAACATTCACATGCATGAATTAAACAAAATGGGGTAGATAGACAATAAACATTGGCTAAGAAGGAAGTATTTCTCACTAACAATAATTACAACTACCTCCTCATCTCTCTACTAAAAATTTCTTGAAAAAATAAATTTGTTTTATTCATAAAATATTCTTGTATGCACTATGCAACAATTAAATATTGTTAAATGATGACAAATTTATGCATTATACTAATATGTTATATATTTTTTTCATATGTCTACTATGTTTCCTTTATTTATAAGAAGAGAAAGAAAACCAAATATTACAATTAAATAGTTCCCAATTTTAATTTTATTGAGCCAACTAGTAGTAGAGACATAAAAAAACCCTAAATATAGTGACAATATGAAATAACTTATTCACCTATCTTTATGTAGTTGTATGCTGAGAAAGAGACATTATAACATGATATTTAATCTATTATAGTGTGTTGGAGGTCATTGCAATGTATAGAGGTATTTTTTTATTGTTTTCCTATTATGTCACACAATCTTGCAATAGCTAGAAGGCGTATTACAACTTCTATAGGGAAATTACATTATTCCTATTAAAATTTTCCTCATTTCTATAGATGCTAAAAACTACATTGTGAGCTTGCCTCTTAAAAAATAGCCAATAAACTTTTACATATCACAACAACCAAATGAAAATTTCCTAAAAAAAAAACAAGAGAATAGTTAAAAAGATAAAGTCAACCAATTAATCTCTCTCACACACATTAGTAACTAAATATACTACACATCATTAGTAACTAAATATACTACACATCCTTGTCTCATATTTTTTCTTAAGATTATGGCTATAGGTTTTTGAATCACATAATTGTATGAAGCTATGGGGTTCATTTTTTTTGTCTCATTTATAGCAACATATAAACCATTAACTTCATTTTATTAACCCTTAACTTTCCTTTTTTCATTTCTTTTATCTCTTTAGCTTCTTTCTTATCTATTTAGCTTCTATAGTCAAGGGATAGATTCCAAAAAAGTAAGGGGATAATAAAAAATTTGCCTAGATTTTCTACTAATTTTAAATTATATTTATCCCTTACCAATTTTTTTTTTAATTTTTAAATAAGAGAAGTTATCTTCTCTATAGTTTCTAGTTAAAGTTATATCGGCCTTTTGATACAATGTAAGTTTTATGTCATGACTAAGAGATCGCATCTTCTATTTATCTTACAGTTCCAACTTTATATATTAATCTATATCCCATATATGGATTGAGATCTATCTAAGATCAATTACAACTATATAATTATGGACATACTACTCCTAGAGACTATTCTTATTTTGTTGTGCTTACAAAAAATGGACAAAGATTTTTTTAGGTCTATACATGTCTAATGGTGACCTTGAGGTGATAATTTTGATTTAATACATGAATATTGCATATAGATAAGTTGGTGAACATTGTGATAATATAAGAAAAAAAGTATGAATTTACTTGTTTTTAAACAAAGGATTTAAGGGTTTTATTTTTTCCTTGTTTTCTGCACACTTGTAGTTTTTATTTTTATTTTCTACACATAGTAGTTTCTCTTATTTTACTTCATAAATGATACATAAATTATAGCTTAATCATTGATCTTACCTTAAATATCTTATATTGCACATTAATTAATTCTATGTGTTAAGGAGTTAGTCTTGGAAGAGCTAAAAAATCAAATGGGATAATTTTGGCTAGTAGTATTTCTAGACTCTTTATTTTCCTCTTCAACCACTCTTTTGTTGCTTCTAACTCCTTTATTGGTTGTTAATCCTTCATAAATTTTCTTATTATTTTCTTCCTCTTACTCCACCTAACGATAATTTATCTATAAATCTTACATGTATAGAGTGTCACCTTCAACATTTGTTCGTTTATTTTTGTAGCAAGTAAACCCATCCATAAAAGGTGTGATGAAAAATGTAACACCCCTCCGTTTTGGACATTTGGATCGGCAGTGTTTTCTTGGTAATGTTTGATTATGCTTATGATGTGATGGTGAACTTAGTGGTTATTTAATCATGAACTATTCAGTGATGCGCATGTTATATTATAAGGTGACGATTGTGTCTGAACATGTTTTGACTTTGGAACTTGATTACTTGTGATCGTGATTGATTAAATGATGTGGAAGTTATATGTTGATGTGATGTTCTTTTATTTCGATGTTATCCTTATGGCATGATTTAGAATAACTTAGAAGATATCTGATTAAATGATGTACACTATTGATCATATCTTTGATGTTAGATGCGTCAGTTAGTGATACGGTATTAGTGAAAGGGACGGATTGTATCACTCGCTTGCGAGTGCCCTACAATTCTGAGATTCCCTCTTCACGGTGTGTTTGATCATAATATACATATATATTTTGCACGTTCTACATGTTCTTTGCTATAGGTTGGCAGGTACATGACATCGACTCCACCTAGCTTCACAGGTCTGAGCATGTCCATTTACTAACGATAATTGATTGGGAGATAGTAGCTAGGTCTTCCGAGCTAAGTCATCACCCTAGTCATAGCGTGTTGTCGAGTTGTCGTCGGGGTCAGTTGTTTTAACTTGGCCAATTTCCCCTTGAGTGTTTATTTAATTTCAAGTTTAAAGTTTATTAAACGACTTGTGTAGTTTAATTGATGATTAAATGTGTTTAGTTGCAATGTTGAAATGTGATTTATATTATTGCTTTATTTGATGAAATTAATAAAATAATTATTAGGTTATTGATTGATTTGATTAATTAATAAACTAGATTTAGGTTATTAATTAATTAGATTAATAGTGATGTATTAAATGAAATAGTGATTTTGGCGTTATTGTATACCTAAATTCAAATAAAATTGAAAATGGAAGTTATATTGAATATTTAGGATTTAATTAAAATCCTGTTTGAATAGTTACGATTAAATTAAAATAAATAAATAAAGGATGGTGTGTTTTAATTTTACTTTTGAAAATCATAGAGAAAATAAATTCTTTGCAATTTGAAATGCCCTTTGTTTTATTAGAAATTTGGAAAATGCATAAAGTTAGAATTAAAAATTTGAAAATTGAGTTTTGAATTAAAAATTCAAAAATTGGTTTTATAAAATTAAAATTAGAAGTGAGAATTTTGAATTAAAAAATTTGAAGTGAGATTTATAAATAAAAATAAAAATAAAAATTCTGAAATGGGTTTTAGAATTAAAAATTTGAAATTGGATTTTGAATTAAAAACTTGAAATATTCCCATGCTTTTAAATTATATTTTGTAAATGGGAATTTTAGGGTTTTTAGGGTTGTTAGGAATATAAATTTTCTTCTTCTCCATTTCTTGGTATTCCATATACTATAGAAACCTCCTCACATTTGACAATTAATCTTAATGTAGGAGTTGCATGACCTATTCTTTATGAAAAAAACTGGCATTGTCTTATGACAACTGCATTTTTCATTTGTAGATTCAAGTTCTTGATCTCCCATTGTTGTAGGTCCTTATTCCTCAAGTGCCATTATTTTCAATGATGTAGTGGGTGTATGATTTTCCTCCAAAGATACTACAAGAACCTCTTCATAAATGTTCCCCATTGTGTTGATGTTTACAACCCCTATAGCTTGGATTCACCAAAACTAACTTAATGAGGTTGTTTTTTTGAAAAAGAAAAAGGTTTCCATTTTTATACTTTATAAAAAAACATTTTAGAGAGTTCAAATGCCAAAATATTTCATTCTCATTCTCCCACCATGCCTTAAATGAATTGGTAACTAAAAATGATAATCATAAATTTGGGAGAGACACCTTTATAAGTGATAAACCCAATGATATGCAAGGTTGTTTCTAGTATTAGTAGAAGAAAAAAACATTTTGTTCCTTTAGTTAATGGTTTTATATTTTCCCTTTAAATTTTTTTAATGGAGTTCATCCAAAATTCCCTTAATTACAAACTAGGCTTCTCCATCTTAATGTAAGTTAGTGAAAGTGGAAATGAGGTATTTTGTTACCAATATTTATTTGCCTTCAATCTATGTAGCCATGAATCCATAGTAGAAACTCCATATAAGCTTGATCAATAAGATGGAAGAAAAAGTAAAACAATATAACCATTATGAATTGCTATAAGGATTCAATCGTGTAGTTTTACGAGTCAAACTCATTGACCCATGTTTCATGAGTAGTGGTTCACAAGAACCCATCTCTCATGATAGTGAATGGTCCACTTAGTACTCATTGCATCTAGGTCATTCTCACAGAGATGAAGCACTAGGTCTTCCCAAGAGGTCACCCATCCCAGTATTACTCCAGCTCAAGCACACTTAACCACATAGTTTTCCCTAAGGTTAACCCACTTAGCTTGCAACCCAAATTGTAAAACCTTTAGCAATTTTTGTGCCTTATGAAGGTAGGATCCTTATAAGTCCATCAACACCTTGATATCCTATATTTCCAAAATAGTGAATGGTTAATATTGATAAGTAGGAGGTATTTTCCACAGTGTGTCAAATTATGATATTGCTATTAGGATTCAACCGTGTAGTTTTACGAGTCATACTCATTGAACCGCGTTTCATGAGTAGTGTTTCACAAGAACCCATCTCTCATGATAGTGAATGGTCCACTTAGCACTCATTGCATCTAGATGATGCTCACAGAGGTGGAGCATTGGGCCTTCCCGAGAGGTCACTCATCCCAATACTACTCCAGCTCAAGCACACTTATCCACAGAGTTTTCCCCAAGTTTAAGCACACTTGACTTGATGAAGAATTTGCAAATGGGGTTGCAAGATAAGTGGGCTTAACCTTGGGGAAAACTCTATGGTTAAGCATGCTTGAGCTTGAGTAGTATTGGGATGGGTGACCTCCCAGGACGGCCCAATGCTTCACCTCTGTGAGCATCACCTAAATGCAATGAGTGTTAAGTGGGCCATTCACTATCATGAGAGATGGGTTCTTGTGAACCACTACTCATGAAACATGGCTCAATGAGTTCGACTCATAAAACTACACGGTTGAATCAAGATAGCAATATCATAATTTGACACGTTGTGGAAAATACCTCCTACTTATCAATTGGTGAGCTAAAGGGGCTCTATAATGAATGGTTCATAAGGCACAACACTTTTTGAAGGTTTGTAAATGGGTTTGCAAGCTAAGTGACCTTAACCTTGGGGAAATTTTTTTGGCTAAGCATGCTTGAGTTGGAGTAGTACTAGGATTGGTGACCTCCTAGGAAGGCCCAGTGCTTCACCCTTATGAGCATCACCTAGATGCAATGAGTGCTAAGTTGACCATTCACTATCATGAGAGATGGGTTCTTGTGAATAACTACTCATGAAACATGGGTTAATGAGTTGTACTTGTAAAACTACACAGTTGAATCCTGATAGCAATATCATAATTTGACATGTTGTGGAAAATACCTCATACTTATCAATTGATGAGATAAAGGGGATCTATAATGAATGGTTCATAAGACACAACACTTGCAGAAATTTTTACAAATGGGGTTGCAAGCTAAGTGGACTTAACCTTGGGGAAAACTCTGAGGTTAATTGTTCTTGAGCTGGAGTAGTATTTAGATGGGTGACCTCCTGGGAAGGCCTAGTGCTTCACCTATGAGAATCACCTAAATTCAATGAGCGCTAAGTGGACCATTCACTATCATGAGAGATGGATTCTTGTGAACCACTACTCATAAAACATGGATCAATGAGTTTGACTCATAAAACTACATGGTTGAATCTTGATAGCAATATTATAATTTGACATGATGTGGAAAATGCCTCCTACTTAATTTTAACCATTCACTATTTTGGAAACACAGGATATCAAGGTGTTTATGGACTTATAAGGATCCTACCAATTTGTGCCCATTTTGATAATATTATGTCCATATGTTGGAAGATATCATTAGTTTATTTTTGGGTTAGTTTTATGTACTCCAATTTCTCTATCACAAATCTATTGAAGGGGAGTGGCAATGAAATACATTCAAATTCAAAGAGAAAAATATTGAAATTAATAGAGAAAATAATGTGGAATATGAAATATGAAGTTTTAAAATTTTATTTATGGCCTCTTATGGTAATGGCATTGGTCAGTTAAATTAAGAAGCATGCAAGATGTGTAAACTAAGATTATTGCTTATTTTAATCCCCAAATAATATTTGAATAAAATACCATTATTTCACATCACCGTGATGTTTATGATGTGAGGAATAGAATCAGTGAAAGGGTTTTAGGTTGATATGTTGAAATTAGCTTACTAGAAAAATTACAAAATATTAAAAAATTATTTCATGATTTTTAAAATAAAAATAGTAAGAAAATAAAAATTATAACATTGATTTACCAATATGAATAATAAAATGTCTATTAGATCCAAAATTGGTATTTCCATGAACTTCTCAACTCAAAAACATACTATTTCAATGCAATGCCTTTGGAATAAAAAAAATAGTAACACAAGTCTAAAATTCTTGGTTTTGAATTTTGTTTCATTTTATTTTTGAGGCTATTTAAAATAATATTTTGGTTTCAATAGTTAGTTCATCAATGATCTCATTCGAAGACACATTGTTTAATAATGGTTAGAGAGCTTATAATGTTATAAATTATTTATTTATATGTATAAAATAACAATAAAAAAAAGAGATTTGTGTGAATTTCAAAGTGACATCATCTAATAATAACTCAAAGTTTGTCTTATTTTTAATATGTTTGAGATAATTTTATTTAGAAAACTTATCATAAAGCCACATAAAATGGGCATGTGGAGCACTAGTGATATTCTTATTGAATTCACTTTATAAGATTGACATCTCTCCATCCAAATCATTTGTAAATACAAGATTACATTTAATAATGAGGAAGCAACATTTAAAATAATGTTAAAGGATATGAGTGTTTTTTGGACTATAAGACATAAATTTTAAATGCATTCAATTTTTTTAAATGTGTTTATTGTTATTTTATTTTTAAATACCTGTATCTAATTAACAAGGATGCCTCCATCATTATGATCTATCACATCCATACATAATACTTGCTATATTTTATTTACTTATATTTTCATAATTCAATACTTTTAACGTGCACTTTGACCATTTTAATAGGTAGATAGATAATAACCTATATTGAATTGTTTCACTTAGATTTTCTTAACCATTCTTTCTTGTATTTTGGTATTGTATACAAGGTTGGGTGAGACATGAACTAGGCACATGTGATTTACATTCATATTAATTTATGTAGCTACACCAAATGTCAAAAAAGAACCCCAATTATTTTTAATGTTCATTCCCTAGCAATTAAACTTTAATAACAATACCTAAACTCCATTAAACAAATACAAAATTCACATACTATATTCAATAATTTAATTTAATTTATGTGTTAATGTCTATAAAATTCCAAAATTGGTCCATGGGACTCAAATAGGTACAATACATAGATGAGAATAGGAGTGTAAAGCATATTCCAAATAAAATTTAAAGACATATAGTGAACAATGCAAGAAATGAAAAGAAGGTTCCATAGAAAAAACATTAAAGGGAATAGATAACACTCTTAGTTCATTCAAGACCAAAAAAGGAGTGAATAATTCCATGACGATCACTAAGCTTATAATGCCTTGTAAATCTATTGTATGAACTTAGAAGTTAGCTAAGGTTCCTCTTCATGTTGAAGTTGAAGAGGACCTAAAAGAGAATGTAATCAATCTAGTATGAGCCTATTTCATTAATGCACCTTTATAAATTCATTAGTGAAGGTCAAAAATATCTCACAATAAGAGAAAAATATATATCTAGTCCTTATGAATCATGGGATCTTGAGAAGAACCTTGTAAGTGAATATATACTAGGTCAAAAAATGTATCCTCTAATCACATAGTAAGGAAGAGTGTTTGAATATAGAATATTTATTGGTCTCTACTTGTAATGAGCATATCTAGAAAATACAATGGTCTTGAGGAATATGGAGGTGCATCTTAATGAAATGTTGGTGGATTATAAAGACAATATTAGAGAAAATCATAATATTGTGGTCTTGAGGAATATGAAGGTGCATCTTAAAATTTTAGAGAAAATCATATATTTAGTATATACATAGAGAAATGAATATGAAAATGAGCTCCAAAAGAATGAAGAGCTTAAACAATTGTCACATTATTTTTTATTTTATATCTCAAACTTCTCTTAATCTTCAAATTAACAAACAAAATACACGCTATTCACTTATAATCTATAAAAAAGAAATAAATTTCAATCTTTTAGAAAACTTAGCAAAATTTCAATAAAAAACATACAATTTCTAAGAGAATTTTAAATTGATTCTAGACTAATCCTCCAACAAATTATATAACAAAAAAATTCTAAATCTATGAAACATTGAAAAATTGTGAATCCACTTCCAAACAAAATTTCATTTAAATAAATGAAAAGAATTCCACAAATGGGCCTTTATAAACTAAACAAAAGTCTTTAATAAAATATAGAATAAATGGAAACAATACTTTTCAAGCTTCACCCAGATCTTATACCATGAATTGGAATTTGTTTTGCTTCTATCCATTAATAAAACCTGCAGTAAGCAAATGGCCGTTTCAAAACTCAACTGCATCAAATTAATCAAATTAGTTAGTAGAACCTGAATCTTAATAAAGAACCCTTGTTCACTTGTATAAACTCTTTCTGTATTGTTAACAAATCTGTACAGAACTCTATAAACCTGCAAAACACTCAAATATCTTTAATGAAAGATATATATGAAACATGATCTGAATATGGAATTTTGTGCTTCTTGGCAGTCTTGCAAGCTGCACAAGGAGATGTATATACACTGCACAAGAAGATGTATATACACTGCACAAGAAGATGTATATATAGTGCATGCATTTCCTTGTGCAGCTTGCAAGATGCAAAGAAGCTCAGAAAGACAAACTGGTCATTGCTAAGCCTCCTCCCTCTATATATAATGAGAAAAATACGTCCCAGCTGAAGCTCGTGGAGCTTTGTTTGAAGTAAATTATTTGTACCATGAGATAAAATTTTTGGAAGGGTGCCGACTTGATTGTACCATTTATTTAATTGAACATAGCTGTTTCCAAGTGATTGTTGATCATGTACGTTAATGGGAACCTAATAAAATATTTCATAATTTCTAATGGATTATGTGTTGTTTGATTACAATTGGTTTGGGTCTATTTTATTGGATATATTACAAACATGTATTTAAAGATTAATCTTAATTGGAATAAGTTATTTTTGATCTAAGACTAATAAGAATTTAATTAGGAGAACATATCTAGAGTTTGATTTGCAAGAGGATAAAAATAACCTACATTAACATTGTATCTCCCCACTATTAATAAACAAGCAAATCCAACCATTGATAACTCGCTTACTTGCGATGAAGTCATTTTAGAAGAACCAATCCTTGAATGCCAAGAAAATTTGGTTTGTCATTCTCCTAAAAACTCTCCTCCTAGGGAAGATCTCATGGTGCAAAAAAAAGATAATATCGATAATAACATAGTAGAAGAACATAATGAGGCAACATTAGACTCTCCTTCACTAAAGGATGTTAATATTATCAACCTCAACTCATCCTTCACCCATCTTTAAACAAACCTCCAACTCAAAATAAACCTAAGCTTGTCCTTTACCCACCTAAGAATAATGTTTTACAGCAGTCAAGTCATAATACTAGTGCTCATACATATAACACTAGACATAATCCACAACCACAACAACCAAACCCAACACCCCTACCTTTTCCTAATCCCATCTTACCAGGCCCTCCTTGTTTATCTCCACAAAGTGGAAAGGAGTACAATCTTGTTGAACAACTCAAGAATACTCCTGCTAAGATATCATTATGGGACCTTATTCAAGTCTCCCCTCACTACCACAACATGATTCAAATAGCCTTACAACAAGTTCACATTCCTTCCAATGCACAACCAAATGACATAGCAACCATGATCCAAGGAATAAATGCTGACATTGTTTTCCACCAAATTGAACTCCCCCCTTTGGAAGTACAAAAACCAAATGAAGCTTTCATTATAATATGTCAATACAAAAGAAAAGGGATAAAGAGAACTCTAGTAGATATCGGCCCTACCCTTAATGTGTGTAGTTTGAACCTTCTGGATAGGCTTGGCATTGATAAATCAAATCTTAAACCCGATTCTTTATCTATTAAGGGATTTGACAATGTCGAAAAGAAACTACTCGATGTGATTACTTTACCTATTATAGTTGGGAAGGCTGCATTGGCAACACAAATCCATGTTATGCCTCATGAACTTTCATATAATCTTCTTTTAGGAAGACTATGGATTCATGTGATTAATGGGGTGCCTTCTACTCTTCACTGTAAAATGAAATACATCTACAATAATAAAGTGTACACACTTGAAGCCGACCATGACCCAAATAGTTGTTTGCACATTGAGAAAAATAAGGAAAATCCTTCAGCAACATTAACAACAACCACACAAGTGGAACCTATGCAATAAAAAGACAAAGAAAAACATATTCAAGAAATCATGACGCTATTAGAAGATGATTGGGGTTCCTTAGATTTCAAACATACATTCATGGGTGAATACAAGATCATACACAAAGACATTGAAAAGGGAAACTAGAAAGTGGTAATGTCAACACAAAATTCAACAGACCCTTCAAAAGCATCCACCTCAACCACTTTAGAAAAAATGATAACATATTACACAACAAAATTTGATGAAATTAATCATGAACAATTGTAGAATCCTAAGGAAATGAAAAAGCTTTACAGGAAAGGTTATGAGCTTATGAAACAACTTGGATACAATTGAAAATGATGTGATGCTAGAGAACAAGGTATCTGCAACCCTATAGAGCCTACCACACAAGAAACAACTCATGGTATTGGTTATTGTCCTTTGATAGAAATCAACAAACCTTCACTTAACAATAACACTCACAAATGATTCTTCTAAGCCAACTTTAACAGTAGTGAATCCTAAACGGATAGGCACTAGTGGTCTTTATCCTTTGCAAGAAATGAAACAAAAAATGACATCCTTGTTTAATGTAAATTTCATCTCGCAAAACACTAATGCTTTGAATTCGTTATATTTTACACCCTCCTATATAGGAGAGATCAAAATCTCATAATCTAAAGGGTTTTGCATAGATATGGCATCTTGTATTAATCAAGATAAATATTTGTTGCAAAATAAAGGAACATCTACCATTGATCAAGAGGGTATATTCTCGAGAATCCTTCAAGATCACTTCATATCCCTTCCTCCAAGGACACAAAATAAATTTTATTACAAAAATTCCTTTTGCACATATCACAGAGTTCACGATCTTTCTACTAATGAATGCAAGGCTTTGAGTAGTAAAATCCATCATCTTAAGGAGTTTGGTGTGGGGGCTCCTAATTCCTCTAATTGATATTGATTTTCACTCTACCATACATCTTATCAATTTGTTCGGCTCACTCTTGTCCTGCACTAAGTGGGGGCAAGGGGGTTAGGTAGCCTTGTCCTCCTATGTCACTTGTCTTTGTCTCTTTTGGCTAGTTGATCAACTTTCATGAACATATAAGAGTAAGCTTGGGATGTGGATGACATGCCTTAAGTTGGATCACATGTGACATACTACCTTTTTCATGATGTAGATTATCAAAAACATATGACTTGGCATAGGGCTTTCCGAATAAGCTCTCATGTCTTCTTCTACTTTAAAGCAATTGATCACAGCAATGATGTTAACAACTTCTTTAAAGTGGGGGCATACATCGACACTCATATTTCATTGTGTGACTTCCTTCTTCTTGCGATGCATCCTTTTCTTGGTGGTGTCATTCGGCTTGATTTCCTCCAAGAGCATGATATTTCTTTGACTTGTCCTCTCTTGGAAACATTAAATACAATGTTCCCTAAGATGAGACCTTGTATTTGTCCTCTCCTGGAGATGTTAAGCACAATGTTTTCTAAGAAGAGACCTTGCATGAACTAATCAAAATCCTTTTGAATGTTCCTTACACTATTTTTCATTTACAATGTCTATGAGTTTTAAGGATATGAAGTTTTGCTTGCCTCATGGAGCTCAAAGATCATTTTTGTGTGGCACCTAATCAAAGTTATTAGGAGGTATAACTTTGGTATGGTTTGAGTGTGAAGCCCAATCCGAGGCATGACTTTCCCCATAGCCACTTGCATGTGTGTGAGTGCATACCATCCATGAGTGTATGTTTCTCACCTTTTAGGACTTCTCACCCAATGGACAACCAAGAGTTTCTCTACCTTAGAGTGAGTATGCATTTTTGGACAAACAACCTAGATTTGATCCACATCGTGTTGGACAAATGGTTGAAGCTTGATCCACCTTTTTGTTTTCGTTCTTCTCTTCCTTCTAGTTATTTCCATTGCATGATTGTGTATCTTATTTTTCTACAAATCATTCACCTTGTGTGTGTCCTTTTGTGCTTATGTTGGTTTGACTTAGGATCTTGGATCGTGGGGGCTTGACCACCTCCTTCATCTTTGTTATCCTAGACCATCTACATTCATATAATTGGACCCCTCTGGAATGTCCACTTTAGTGTGATTTTGAAGCAAGTTCATCCTCTCACTAAAGTGGGGATTAAATGTAGCGTAGAAAAAGGTATCCCTTTCTTGATTCAGGAATAATTAATGATACATTGGACTTAATATCACCTTGGTCTAGTGTTGTGATGTGTTTTACACATCCACATTAGGTCTCGGGCCTTTGCAAACTAAGTAAAATAAATTTATCGATGTCTTGTAAAGGTGTTGTAAAGTGTTGTAAATGACTTTCACACTTTTCTATACATTTATTAAGCATTTAAGTCTAATGGACCTATTTTTCCTTAATTAAATTAAACTTGGTTTTAATCTAGTGTTGAAATATGTTTTACACATTCACATTGGATCTTGTGCCTTTCTAGGCTATGTGGACCTTATTTTAATGTTGTAAGGTGTATTTAATCACACTTTCACATTGAAATTTGTGTCCCTATCCCTAATCAACCTTTATATCACCATTAATAGGCCCCTATGACCCCATATTGTGCATCTTGAGGCATGTTTTGATAAAAGACCTGACTAGAACAACATAAAAGCTGAAATTTTTCATTCCCCAACATCTCGTTGGTAAAAGAGCCCCTATGGGACACATTCACCACTTTGGGTGAATAAGTCCCATCCAGGTGGGACCCATTCACCTAGGATTGCAAATGAGACCCATTTGAGCTATTTTTCAGGTTTGAGCGGGAAAAATTAGGTTTTAAGTTTAGTTTTCTTCAATGTCATCCTTGGGGATCAAATTAATGGAAATTTGAGTGGATTTCCTATATAAACAAACTTCTAATCATAATTTCATTCATTCATTATCCTTCTCAAGCCAAGCAAGCTAGGGTTTAGCATTTTAAGTCTTCACAAGGTCATCAAGATAGCAATCAAGGTCAATTCTGAAGTATTCAGGGGCAAATTCTTCATCCATTGTTGCAACAACTCAAGATCTATCACCATGTAAATTTCTAATTGTATCATCTCATATTCATGCTTGATTATCTTGTTTCATCATTTTGGTTTAATTACCTGAACAAGGCAAACCCCCGTGCCCTAATAATCAACATTTCTCTGTATTTCTTTGTGTGATTGCAGATCTAGGCATTTTGAAGGCTTGGAAATCATCAAAGAATATATTACAAATTTTTTGAAGTCATTTCCCTATTGGAAAGATCAAAATAACCTCAAAAAGTCATAGTGCCAAAAATCAAGTTTTCGGATCCGGACACCTAGAGGAATAGAAAGAGCAGACCGAGAGCTTCCAATTGCACTTTTGATTTTTTAGAAAGGTTAAAGTGGACTCATTCACCATTAGTGGTGAATGAGTCCCACTCTACCATACCTATTTTTTAGATATTTGTATAGATTTGGATACCCATTTGGCTGAAACCGACTCCAGTGTAGCTTTCAAGATCTAGGACTGATTCACCTAGAATGGCGAATGAGTCCCAATACGTAAAATTTTTAGAATCAATAGCATTTCCATTCTTCATTCCAACCTCTACAAGTTTCCAAGTGCACAATTTATGTTTTACTTTCCAATTTTGTTTTACTTGCACTTCTATTCATCTTTCTAGGTCTTTTCACATTTCACACTATGTTTTCAAACATCTTGCATTTTCCAAGTTTACACTTGGTGGTAAACCCCTCTTTTCTATTTTCATCCTTTAGGACAATCCCCTTTGACATATTTCAATATCCTTTGTATTGGAATCTCAAGGGCTTATTCTTGAGTGATCCATTAAGATTTTTGGTACCTCTCTCCTTTTAGGTTCAAAACCCTAGAAGTGCAAGGGAGACCTCCTCACATCAAAAAATATTTGGTTCAAAAGGATGATCAAGAGTTTACTTTGAATCCTATGAAGGATAAGGATGAAGATAAAAAAGGTACTTCTAGGGTGTATCTTATCTTAGGAAAGAAGTTCATAAAGGATTTTAAGAAGGATGGTGTTTGTTATGCATTTGTTGCCCAACCATTTCAGAACATGCTAGTAGAGAAAGAGGGGAACCTGCTAGTGGAAGTTCAAAAATTGGCTGATGAGTATGCTGGTATAATGATGGAGTTACCAGATGGATTGCTACCATTGAGAGAAATTAGTCACTATATGGATTTGAGTTCAGGTGCAAGTTTACCAAACAAGGCCCGTATAGGATGACACCTCAAGAGAATGAGGAAATAAATAGACAAGTCCAGGAGTTGTTGGACAAGGGGTTAATTATGGAAATTCTTAGTCCATGCACTATACCTATAGTATTAGTGCCTAAGAAGGGAGGTGAATGGAGGATGTGTACAGACTACCATGTGATTAATAAGATCACCATCAAATATAGGTTCTTGTTGCCCAAAATAGATGATTTAATGGATTGTTTGAGTGGAGCAAGGTATTTCACAAAGATTGATCTAAAGAGTGGTTACCATGAAATTAGAATTCGTGAATGGGATGAGTGGAAGATAGCATTTAACATGAAAGATGGATTGTATGAGTGGCTGGTCATGTTGTTTGGATTGAAAAATTCCCCTAGGACATTCATGAGATTGATGAATCAAGTTTTGAAGCCCTATCTTGGTAAGTTTTTCATAGTTTACGTTGATGATATTTTAATTTTCAGTAAAATAAAGGAAGAAAATCTAGAACATATTATGGTTGTATTGCAAAGATTGAAGGAGGAAACACTAATGGTGAATCTAAAAAAGTGTACTTTTATGAAGGAGTTAGTGTACTTGGGATTTGTAATTTCAAAAGAAGGATTACATACTTTGTAGGTAGGTCAAATAATTTACCTTATCTTTTGCTATGAAAGCTGGGTTTTCTGGTTGAAAAATTGGAAGTTAGTTGTCAAGTGATTACAGATGGAAGTATCTTTCCTGTCTATTTTTTAGAATCTTTGGGAATTTTCATAATTCTTGAAAAGGTAAAGGCTATTGTCGAATGGCCATCACCAAGGAATTCTTTTGAAGCCCATAGTTTTCATGGGTTGGCAAGCTTCTATAGGAAGTTCATAAGAAATTTCAGTGGGATATGTGCTCCCATCACATAAATGATGAAGTGAACAAGGAGAGATTTCAAGTGGATGGTTGCACCAGAGAAATGTTTTCAGTTGTTAAAGGATAAGGTAATAGAACAACCAGCATTGGCACTGCCAAACTTTGCAAAAAAATTGCAGGTGGATTGTGACGCAAGTGGAAAAACAATAGGAGCAGTTCTCATCCAAGAGGGAAGAACAATATAATACTTTAGTGAGAAGTTGAAGGAAGCTAAAAGAAAGTATTTTGTGTATGACCAGGAGTTCTATGTAATTGTGCAAGCACCCAAGAAGTGGTGGAATTATTTGTTGCCTAAGGAATTTGTGTTGTATACAAACAATCATGCCCTGCAATTCATAAATAACCAAGGTAAGTTGAACCAGAGGCACATGAAATGGATTGAGTTTTTACAAAGTTATTATTTTCTTGTTAAAATATAGGAGTGGTAAATCCAATCGAGTTGTAGATGCACTAAGTAGGAGAGCTTTGTTATTGAATGTGATGAAAGTGAATGTTGTTGGTTTTGATGCTTTGGGTGAGTTGTATGAACAACACTCAGATTTTAGGGAGGCATGGTTAGCATACAAGAATCTAGTGGCATTGGATAATTTTATGGTTGGAGTATTTTATTCAAGAGATCTATTGTTCAAAGGAAAGAAATTATGTATTCCAAGAGGCTCCATGAGGGAGAATCTAGTTAGAGAGAAGCATAGTGGCAGATTGGGTGGACATTTTAGAATAGATAAAACAATGACTTTGTTGAATGAGAGTTATTATTAGTTAGGAATGAGTGCGGATTTCAAGACGTTGGCCAAAGGATGCATAATTTGTCAACATGTGAAGGGTATGAAGCAAAATAACGAACTGTATCTGTAATACCCCTCTGTTGTGGATAATTGGATCGACAATGTTCTTTGTATGTTTGATTATGCTTATGATGTGACTGTGAACATAGTGATTATTTAATCGTTAACTGTTTAGTGATGTGTATGTTATATCGTAATGTGATGATTGTTTCTGAACATGCTTGACTTTGTAATGCCCGTCGTGCAAACCCCAGAGAACACACACAAAGCAAATAATTTTTTTTAAAAAAACAATACAATTAAACATGCAAGAACATTAACCATAATCACATAACACATTACATTACACTATTACGCTTAGCTCTCTGGGGCACGCGAGGTTACATCACAAATAACTAACAACGAAAACAAAAGATAACAACATAACTATTAATATTATAAACCATGAATAAGGATACATCTAATAACCAAGAGTGAGAATTTTAATACATCACATAATACAATTACAATAAATCTCTTTTAACAAATTACAGTTGATCCTAACTATTACATCATTTTAATATTACATTACAAGCTCTTGATTAATAATTACATCAAATTTCCAAAAACCCTTTACTTGTGCAACTTTGTCTCCATAAAACCTCTGTGTGTGAAAACTAACAAAATTTTCAATTAAAATAAAAGATATTGCCATTATCTTCCAAAAACTCTAAAAATCCATAATAAAAGAAATTATTTCTTTAAAAGAAAGCTTTTCAGTTAGATTTGCGTTCTTATTCGTTCCCACAACTTTTTCCATTCCTTTATTTATTTATTTATTTTTGTTTTAATTTCTATTTTTACAGCTTTACTTGCAAAGCACATTATCTCATTTAATTAAATAATTTATTTTAATAATTATCCTCAACCAGATAATTGATTAAAATAATTAAAACACATTTAATATTTAATTATCATTTAATTGAAACACGTAACTTTTAAAACATTTAAATATTTAATACAATTACATTCTAACATTAAAATTAATAATCATTTCAATCATTTAAATAAAATAAGTCATAACTTATAAAATGCCACCTTAATAAAATACGACAAAACACAAACATGAACCACAAAGAACGACAACTACAAGAACACACAAAACCATTTAAACAAGACGGTCTGACATCATGGGATGGGATGACTTCATTGCCACCTTTGTTTCAACATTATACCATTGGGTTATAGGTGCTCGCCCTATCCTGCTGAAGCAGGGGGAATCGAGACTATATACCTGCAATCCTGCATACAAACGACGTCGTGTACATGTGCATATGTATATACAATGAAAGCATTGTATTGTGAGAAGGAATTGCAGCGTAGCAGGGCACCCGCGAACGAGTGGTGCTACACTGTCCTTCATCACATCTATCCAAACAATATAATGTAACCGATAAATTAATCATTTCTAAACTAACAAATCATATCATATCATCATGAACGATTACAAATTCACTATATCACCTCCTAATACTGCATCTATATAAAAACATCACCAATAAAATGCAATCATAATGTAATATCATACTCACAAAATACCATTAGAAGCTCTTGTCCCATCTTCCTCTTCCGATTCCTTAGCCATACTACCTGCACATCCCAGGTGAGAGTGGAGGGGTACTACAGACTTTGAACTTGATTACTTGTGATCGTGATTGATTAAATGATGTGAAAGTTATATTTTGGATGTGATGTTATTCTATTCTGGTGTTATCTTCATGACATGTTTTAGAATAACTTAGAAGATATATGATTAAATGATGTTTTATGCTATTGATCATATCTTTGATGTTAGATGCGTCAGTTAGTGATACTGTATTGGTGAAAGGGATGGATTGTATCACTCGCTCGCGAGCGCCCTACAATTCCAAGATTCTTTCTTCACGGTGTGTTTGATCATAATATATATATTTTGCACATTCGACATGTTCTTTGTTGCAAGTTGGCAGGTACATGACATCGACTCCACCTGGTTTCACAGGTTTGAGCGTGTCCATTTACCAACGGTAATTGATTGGGAGATAGTAGCTAGGTTTTCTGAGCCAAGTCGTCACCCTAGTCATAGCGTGTTGCTGGGTTGTCGTCGGGGTTAGTTGTTTTAATTTGGTCAGTTTCCCCTTGAGTATTTATTTAATTTCAAATTTTAGATTTTATTAAATGGCTTGCATAGTTTAATTAATGATTAAATATGTGTTTAGCTGCAATGTTGAAATGTAATTTATTTGATTGATTTATTTGATGAAATTAATAAAATAATTATTGGGTTATTGATTGATTTGATTTACTGATAAAATTAAATTGAGTTAATGATAAAATTAGATTAATGGTGATTTTAATTTAAATAGTCGTTTTGGTGTTATTATATATATTAGATTCAAATTGAAATTGAAAATGGAAATTAAATTAGATATTAAGATTTAATTAAAATAAAAGAAGAAATCTTGTTTGAAGAGTTAAATTAAATTAAATAAATAAATTTTATGTGTTTTAATTCCATTTTTGAAAATGGTTGAGAAAATCATTTATTTGCAATTGGAGATGATTTTTTTTAATGAGTTATTTGGAAAATGCATAAAGTTGAATTAAAAAAATTCAGAATTGGGTTTTGAATTAAAAATTAGAAATATTCTCACGTTTTTAAATTATATTTGGTGAGTGGGATTTTTAGGGTTTTTGACCATTTTGGGGAAAAAAAAACCCTATTTTGCAAAAAAATGAATCTATGTTTCATCTTGGATTTTTGGGGAGAAAAAATTGCTTGGATTTGTGAAGAAGATGAAGGTATGCTTCAGTTGGTTTTTGAAGAGGATTCGAAAGCTCCATGGAATCTTGAAGCTTTGGAGAAAAAAATCAGGTTCCTTTGTCTTGCTTTGTTCATTTTGAAAAACTAGATTAAACCCTCTTCATGCTATTAAGAAATCTTTGATATTCTGTTTGGAAATCCAATAAAATCATGAAAAAATTTGTTTAAAACCATCAACACAAAACTTGGAGGAATTCAAATGAAGAATTTTAACTTCTTGGACAATTTGGGGAAAACCCAGGAAAATTTATCATGTTATTATGTTCTAAATTTCTTCCTCTCATTCAGCTCCTCAAGAAAAATCAGCCAATCTCACTGTGATTATGGAAATAGGTATGTATATATATATATATATCCTAATATATACATATATATATATATATATACATACATATATATATCATATATATGTCTTTTGTTTTTGGTTTCTGGTATGATAGAATTCGTCAAAAATGCAGGCGAAGTCGTTTTTTGTTTTTGTTTTATTTTATAAACGATTTTTTTTTTAAAATGAGGGTTTGTGCTTTTTGTTGTGGGCTGGGCACTACCCACGACTACCCCAATGGAGGCGCTGCCCGTGGAGGCCGCACCCAGTGCAGCCCATACAAGCTGCGTCCCCATGTGGGGGAGGCTGTTGGGCAGCAACCCCCGCGTGGAAAGCCCTAGGGGCTTCACAGCCCACACAGGGGCTGCGTCCCTTGTTTGGGTCGCGCGGTCCATAGGGATTAGGGCTTTGACCCTTTGTCAAAATATATATATATATATATAAATTCTTTATTTTATTTTTTATTTCATTTATGTTATTTAATATTTAATATATATTATATTTTATGTGATATATTTAATATTTAATAATATATATATATAATATTAATATTATATATGTAATAATTAATATTATATATATAATATTTAATATAATATATATATTATTTAATATTAGATATATAAATAAAATATTTAATATCATATAATATGGGCATTTAAATAACTTTGGTTATTTTATATAGTTAAATATATATATATTTACATTAAATATATATATATATTTACATTAAATATATATATATTAAATGTGTATATAAATATTAAATGAGTTGAGAATTGGAATTTAAATTAGATGATGGATTTCAAATAGAAATTATGCATATAACATTAGTAATGATATTTCATTTGACATATTGGGATAATGTTAAATATTAAATGGAAATTTTATAATGATTATGTGATAATTATAGTTAAATGAATTGAATATGATTAATTGAAAGCTATAAATATTTAGATATATTTACTTATAAATAAGCATGTTTATACACTTTTAGACTTAAATAAATTGATATTGGACGGGTCCTTATATTAATAAAAGCATAAAGTGATATTATAAGCAAATGTATTAAGATGATTAATCTTGTGTTATTAGAGGCAAGAGTGGAGTTAGACAATTTAATGTTTATTCGAAGTATTGATTTTAATTGATTAATTATCCTATGTTGAAAAAATGGATCAAGTGAATTAATCTAAATGTTTATCTATTAAAATATCTTGATTATGTATATAATCGTGAAACTTAGGGGTAACGAATGTTTTATTTAAATCAGATGGTTTAAATCATTAAAGTGTTTGATTAGGGAATATAATCGGGAAACTTAGGGTGATTGAATGATTTATTCTAAATAGATGAATATATGTGTCAAATGTTTGACTTATTTATAATTTGATTTTGATTATCTTAAGATGACTTTTGGTCACGTAATTGAAGCCAAAGTAGAGTTTATATTCAAATGAATTATTTCAAATGTTGAATCTTAATAGTCAAATGTTTTATTTTAAAAAGGTAGATTTTAAATGATCAAGTGTTTTCATTTTCAAAGGTTGATTTTATTAATAAATGTAATTGGGAAAATGAAATATACTATTGGTTTGAACCCCCTTAAAGCTCTCAACGTGCTTGAGTTACTATTGAGTTGTACAGATAAGGTTAATTATTTACTTAATTTCTTGTGGGATGTAATTGATTGACTTATTATTTAATCTAAATGTTTTGTTAAACAAATGGTTTCATTTATGGTATATGATCGTGAAACTAGAGAAATGATTGATTATTCTAGTCGAATGACTTTATTTATTAGAATGCTTTGATTAGAGAGGTTAATTGTAAATTTAGAGTAAATGATTGGGTTGTAAATACTTCAATGTTGGGAAGTGAATTTGATGTATTTGATTGAGTAAATGCATGAATGAAAACTATGATTGACTGGGTTTAGAAAACCCTAACATTAGATATGGAATTTCCTGGAATGCTTTTATATCATATTTCTTTCATTCTCCATGTTGGGCAAATGGGGTTAAGGGTCTATGTAAGTCTTCTAGATAGGAGTTCATTTATTGGTATGGGTTGTTGTACATGAGCCAACTTTTGATGTGTTGTGGAAAAAGTGCATAGTTACACCATGTTGTTTCACCTGGTTTTCATGAACGGGGATGGTGTGTGTCTCCTTTGAATTAGGAGAGGGTTATGTAATTTGTGTCTCCTTTGGATGGAGTGGTATTTTGTATTTTATTTTCCTCTAGTGTATGGAGTGGATTATGTGACCTTGTTTACCTCCAGTGTTTAGAGAGGGTTTTTCCCTTGTTGCCTCTAGTGTTGGAGAGGGTCTTAACCTTGTGGTTTTCCATGTTGGAGTGAGTTCTTGATTTGTTACCTCCTTGGATTGGAGAGGTCGTGTTATCTTGTTGCTTATTGTGGTTTTCACCGTGTGTGTTATCTTAGGAGAGTGGCTTGCAATGGGGGTCGGCGTACAAAGTGGTGCTAGGATATCCCTTTGTAAGTTGGTTAATTCAGTGATAACTAAATTTAAACTTTTAGAAGCTTAGGTTGCATCAAACATTAAACAAGATAATTTGTGCCTCGCTCATGGGCCCAAGGGCTTGTTTTAGACTTGGGATGAGACGGGAAGGCCTGGAATGGCAAGATCATCTATTTCCTCATCACAAGAGGTATTTGGTTTCGCATGAGAAAGGATTGGTGCCGGGATTTTGGTAGAGGCTACCAGGATAACCCATGGAGTGGGGGTCGGGGCCTAGGAAGATTCCTAGAGGATATCCCTTGACGAACTATGCGATGACACTCTTCCTAAGTCAACAGTTTTTATATGTTATATGTGACACTCTTGATCTATTCTATGTCTAGAAGCAATGTAACCTATGACGGTGTTGTGTGAGTCATACCTAGAGTTGTATGTATGACTGTTCAATCATGTGATGGGGTCTTGTATTTATTTTGTATTAGTTTTGTGTGGCCCGTGTCTAGTGGTAGATGGTCTTGTGTAGTAATTCCTGGTTACTATCTCCTAGCATGGAGGGAGTGGGGCCTTTGGGTTCCACGTGGTTGGGTGGCGTGCTTCTTAAATATGTTGGTACATCTTCTTGTTCATGAGGTCATGATTTCCAGTTGGAGAGCTCGTGGGAATCAGTTTCTTCTCATGCCTTGTTCTCTCAGTTCTTATTGTATTTTATTACCCCTTAGTTGTTATCGAGGTGGAATTTGTAATATGTAATCTTATTTGTTGGGCTTACCTCATTCGAGGAATGAGTATTGTAATCTTATTGTAAATCATGTTATTAGAATCAAGAGGTATCTCATACTCTTGGATGTAAATTATTATGAATGGAATGTATGTGAACTTTAATTGTTAAGTAATTATTATGATATGGTTTTATTCCATGTTCTGCGTATGGTTTCAGTAACATAGTCTCGCAACCTTAGGGGATTAGTTAGCAATGGTAAAGTGAACTTATATGTTAAATGTTCTTTTATAAAAAAAAAATTGTTCGTTTGTTTAGTAAATTGCAACTTTCCCAAGGGTTGCGTGCCGGGGCATTATAGTATCTGCCATTCTTGATTCCAGAGAGACTGTGGGAACACATTAGCATAGATTTATTTCTAGGACTACCTCGAACTCAATGAGGTAATGATTTAGTTTTTGTGGTTGTTGATAGATTTTCAAAAATGGATAATTTAATTCCATGTCAAAAAACTAGCGATGCTTCCCATATAGCAAATTTGTTTTTCAAAGAAATAGTTCGATTGCATGGTTTGCCTAAGAGTATGATATTTGATCAGGATACAAATTTTTTTGGTCATTTCTGGCCCACATTATGGAAGAAATTAGGCACACATTTGGATTTCAGTTTAGCCTACCATCCACAAACAAATGGTCAGAATGAAGTTGTGAACATGAGTTTAGGTAACCTCCTTTGTTGTTTGACTGGTGACGAACCAAAGCAGTGGGACTTGTTGTTGTCACAGAAAGGGTTTGCCTATAATAATTCGGTGAACAAAAGTATTGGAAAAATTCCATTCAATTTGGTGTATGGTTTCAGCCCTAGGGGCATAGATGAACTCAAAGATAGTGCAAACTATATCATAGATTTACATAAAGAGGTGAAAGAAAAGTTGGAGAAGAGTACCACTAAGTATGAAGAGTTTGGTGACCTTCACAGAAGAGAGCAAGAATTTCAAATTGGAGAATTGGTCTAGCTTCATTTAAGAAAGGAGAGGTTTCCATAGGGAACCTATAATAAGTTAAAATGGAAGAAAATAGGTCCTTGCCAGATCCTACGTAATTTTTCAGCCAATGCTTATGAAGTTGAACTTCTAGAAAATGTAGATATATCTCTTATCTTCAATGTCACTGATATGTACAAACATTTTGAAGGAGAGACAAGTACTTGACTACATTTTCCTGTAAATATAACAGATATTACAGATTGGGTGAATTAGCTCTCTGAGAAGCAAACTGAAGAAGTAGATAAAATCATTGATTCTAGGGTTGCAAAGAAAACATGTGGTAAAGAGTACATTTAATATCTAGTTTGTTGGAAGGGAAAATCAATGGATGAGGCATCTTGGCTGAAGGCACATGAGTTGGCTTAGTTTGGAATATCGATTCCATATTGGCCTAAATTTCCCTGAGTCTCCACTCATGGAACATTTCTCTTGTTGGCCCATAGTTCTTGTTGCACCAGAAGATTGACCTTTTAATGCCTGATACAACTGCCAGAGTTAATGGATCCATGGGAGGCAGTTAGTCCATGTCACAAATCTTGAGGGGAGCACTGAACATTTTCCAACAAACTCCCCTTGAGCATTACCCGAGCGGGTTTGAACCTGACACCTTTGGCTCTGATACCAATTGTTGGCCCATAGTTGTCGTTGCACCAAAAGATCAAACTTTTAATGCCCGATACAACTGCTAGAGTTAACCAATCCATGAGAGGCGGTTAGTCCATGCCACAAATCCCAAGGGGAGCATTGATCATCTATCAACATCTCTTTCCCAAGGTTTTTGATGCAGGAGCATCTCAGGCTCTCAAGTTATCTACATCAATTTGTACATAATCTTGTTTTGTTGTCAATTTTGTTGTCTTTTACAAATGCATTTGAGTTCCTTTTGTTAGTCTTTCACCTTGTCTGATGTTGCTCTATCATCAATGTGACATGAGGTGATCAATGGGACTTCAAATAGCATTCCATTGATAGTTTGATATGAAGCTATGCATCATCAGTGGGACCATGTAATTTCAGAGGGACTCTAAATATAGTCTCGTCGATAGTTCGATGGGATTGGTTTGTGGTGCGTGAGTGGGGAATTCCTTATCAACATGAGTTGACCACATCTTTGAGAGTCTCTATTTTGTTCGTCTGACGACTTAATACAATGCCTTGTGCTCTTCATTAGTGAGACACTGTCATATCACTAGGACTTGGAATGTCATCTCTCTGATGATCTGATGGTGTTGGTGGTTCTTTCACTATTGATGAGACAATGTCATATTGTCAAGAATTGGAACATTGTCTCCCCAATGATCTGATGGTGTTTCCGATGTGGATGATATTGGTTTTGACGATTCGTGTGCTCGATAGTTAGTTAATCATTGGGAGATTGTTTCGTTATGGAAAAAGGGATTTGAATTATTTTGGAGGGGATTGTGTAGTAGGGGGAATGTATGAAGAATTGGGGAAAAAATATTTGAAAAGAATATAACAATCTAGTCTCTGTAATTGAACTTTTGAATGTATTCTATAATCAATTGAGTTTAAGAAAAGGAGGGTCTTTTTCCTGTTGACACTTGTTGTGTTGTAGTATAGTTTTTGCTACTTGATTTATAGCCCGATAAAGCTCTTCAATTTCAATTACATCTGTGGGTTTGATCTAACCTAAGAGGATTAAATCTAAACCCCTTAGGTTGAACCTCACTATTCTCAAATTAAAATCTCTCTAAACTTATATTGACCTCCCCTTTTGTGGAAACTATAATGCAATCTCTTGCACTCCTATTAAAATGTTAAGAAAAGAGGGAGTTCACCAAACCTTTTTGAACTATACATTTGTGTCACCCAAAGATGATATTTATAAGAATATAGTCCTAAATTATAAATTTCCAAAAATTATAGTATATTTTTTCCTTTTTTAATATTTTATAATCAATATAAATAAATTATGTAAAAATTGACCTCTTTTCAAGATGCCAAGAAAAATAACAAACTATTTTCAAAAAGTGAAAAATACATTGAACTTGACATGGATGTCCTTATTTCAATGAAATAAATTAATCCAATGTATACACAAAGAGAAACATATTACATTAAAATATATATTTAAATTTTTTGTTTGTACAAATTTAAAAAATAATATAAAATAAAAAATTGTCAAAAGATATCCTTGCAATAGATTTGGAGTTAATGATCCATTTCCAATGAATCATAGAAAGATTTTGTTTTTGGTAGAAGTTATTTATTATGATATAATGTCACTCAATAGAAATGCATACATACATAAAAGTAAAAATATCACAAATAATTAATTTGCATATTTCTTAAATATTGATTTTGGTGGGCCAACAATGTTGAAAAATTGGTCACAATATTATCCTTTCACCCATGCATGACATCATCAATGGGTGAAGTTTCAAATTTAAATAAGGAAGAAATGACCAAGGTGCCCTCATGTTATTTTTCTTTTAATGATTTATTGAAATGAATTTGGAAAATAGGTTCACTTGAACCTATCTTAATTATTTGTTATTAGAATAACATTATCACATTTTTACTAAATGATCATATTTCTTCTTTAAAAAAATGAAATTAGTTTTACCCACTTTTTTCCCATCTCTATCAAAATAACTATACAATAATAAAACATTCACATGCATGAATTAAAAAAAATGGGGTAGATAGACAAGAAACATTGCCTAATAAGGAAGTATTTTTCACTAACAATAATTACAACTACCTCCTCATCTCTCTACTAAAACTTTCTTGAAAAAAAAAATGGTTTATTCATAAAATATTCTTTCATGCACCATGCAACAATTAAATATTGTTAAATGATGACAAATTTATGCATTATACTAATATGTTATATTATTTTCTTCATGTCTATTATGTTTCCTTATTTATAAGAAGAGAAAGAAAACCAAATATTACAATTTAATAGTTCACAATTTTAATTTTATTGAGCCAACTAGTAGTAGAGACATAAAAAAAGCCCTAAATATAGTGATAGTATGAAATAACTTATTCACCTAACTTTATGTTGTTGTATGATGAGAAAGAGACATTATAACATGATATTTAATCCAATATTATAGTGTGTTGGAGGTCATTGCAATGTATGGAGGTAATTTTTTATTGTTTTCCTATTATGTCACACAATCTTGCAGTAGCTAGAAGGTGTCCTACAACTTCTACAAGGAAATTATATGATTCCTATTAAAATTTTCCTCATTTTTGTAGATGCTAAAAACTACATTGTGAGCTTGTCTCTTAAAAAATAGCCAATAAACTTTTACATATCACAAAAACCAAATGGAAATTTCATAAAACATAAACAAGAGAATAGTTAAAAAGCTAAAGTCAACCAATTAGTCTCTCTCTCACACACACATTATTAACTAATTTATATTTCCTACCATTTTATTTTTAAAACATAAGACAGGAAAGGAACATTAAAAATGGTAAAAAAGAATAAGTTCATACTTGATGAAAATAATGTTGGTACTCATTGTCACCTCCAACTAAACATACTACACATCCTTGTCTCATATTTTTCGTTGGATTATGACTATCAATTTTTGAATCACATAATTGTATGAAGCTATGAGGTTCATTTTATGTCTCATTTGTAGCAACATAGAAACCATTAACTTCCTTTTATTAACCCTTAACTTTCCTTTTTTTATTTCGCTCATCTGTTTAGCTTCTTTCTTATCTCTTTAGCTTCTATAGTCAAGGGATAGATTCCAAAAAGTAAGGGGATGAAAGTTTCTCCTAATAAAAAAATTCCATAGATTTTCTACTAATTTTAAGTTATATTTATCCCTTACGAAGACAATTTAAAAAAATTTAAATGAGAAGTTATCTTCTCCATAGTTCCTAGTTGAAGTTATATCAACCTTTCCATTGTAAGAATTGGCTATGAAGATAGCCACCCAAGATCTAAAGGCCTAATAGAAAGCAAAAGCACAAGAGAGATAGAAACAATATGACAAGAATAAACTGCATTTTGCCAATGATGCAAATAGAATGTGCAAAAGTACACAGGATACCACTTGGTTATTTAGCCAAGGTGAGTACATAGATGGGCATAAGATTATGGCAAGTGTCGTAATCTTATGACATGAGATAACTATGAAAATCTATCACTCCACCTAAAGTGGAAAAGTGATAATGTGATAATCACCACAAATGGTGGATCACCCACAAAAGGTGGAGAGGTAATCACATGATGTGTCCACGAAAGGTGGATGTGATAAAGTAATAACATGATAAGTCTACCAAAAGTGGAAATTCTCTAACTACGTCCTATGTGGTCCATAAGTAAACTGATCTAAGGTTTAATCATGACCTAGGACAAGGTAGATCACTTTTAATTACACCAACACCCCCCTTCAAGTGCAACTTAGGG
The DNA here is from genome assembly GCA_007258455.2 of Sequoia sempervirens. Taxonomy (NCBI): domain Eukaryota; kingdom Viridiplantae; phylum Streptophyta; class Pinopsida; order Cupressales; family Cupressaceae; genus Sequoia; species Sequoia sempervirens. The sequence continues at coordinate 27,266 of VDFB02065283.1, read as the reverse complement.
AGAATGTACACAAAAGACAACAATGCAAGATGGGTCCTTGAAACTAGGCCATGTTAGGTACCTGTTGACGCCAAAAATTGACGGGATAACAGTGCCTTTATGGGAAACTCAGTTCAAGGGGGACCCCTTTGCGCCAAACTGAGTGACCTCCGGATTTTAAAGAAGCCGGCTTCTTCTATATAATAGTTTTTGGAAAGGGAAAAGGAAGCAGATATAATGAAACAAATATTAATCTAAGGCGATGCACCAAAGCTTTTTGATAGGCACGATAAATCATAGACTCAAAGGCCTGAATGTTACTGATATGTTCCAAAACACCGAAAGCTTAAAGCAATAGCATAAACAGTTCATTCAATTGACCTAAAATAGTATCGCATACATTCTTACTGCTAAGAAGAGTCATTAAGACATGATTTAGACCAGCAAGTTTGTGTTCAATATATAGAAGTCTCCTCAAATGAAATGCTTAAGACAATAAAAAGCACAGTTCACAGTTTAATCAAGACATAAAAAGCAGAAAGGCCGAACAATAGGCACAGTCTGAAAGTATCTTGCAAATAAACATGCAAAAGAGGCATGGCGTCTCTTGCTAAAACCAGTATTCTTCCTGTCAAATCTTGGACCACTTTCCCTCAACAGAGGGAGTATATATAGCCGGAGAGCAAAATCCCACCGCCTGGAGAGTTGTAACAGAATGATTCCGCAATCCCCCGTAATGATGCCCGGATAAGAATATTCCCAATGCCGTTATGAGAGCAGCCAATCAGGGGACAACATCCAGTTGGTTAGTTACAGGCGTGCCCCTTTGAAATGATGGCAGTGGTCCCAACCAGGCTTCGAAGCGACGAGTGTCGTCCACCGCCTTAGAGAACCATGGTGAGCAGCAGTCAATGACACCATCCCGCTCGGCCATCTCACAGCTTGCTTTGATAATCGATGTAAGGCACGTGGCAGCAAACCGCGGCCCGAATGAAAACTCCTTCTCCAGTGACCGGGAGCTTGCGGAGAAGTGACACGTGTTCAGGGGACGGAGGCTACTTTGAAAACGGGGAAAGGCCGCATGAAAAGGGGGCGAAAGACGCGTGGCCGCGTTTCGCAGCCCGTGGTGCTCTCGTCCCTGCTGTTGTTTTAAAAGCCGCGAACCGCTGACACGTGAGCGAGGGTGGGCCCCGCCAGGAAATAAAGAAGGCCAATAGAAATCCTTCGCAGCCCGCCGCAGCATACTCTACTCCTGCTAGGGAAAGATTGCGCAACACCGCCACGTATAGAGATGTGGGCCCCGTTTCGCAACCCGTAGGAAACATAAAGCAACAGAAAATGAAAAACCCCGCAGGCGTGACACGTGGGCGCTCAGCGCAGCATCTCAAGAGCCAAAAGGGAAGCCGCTTGCCAAAGTTGCGAAGCGAGGAATGCACACCATGAACATGCAAAAAAAAAGGGGGACCCGAAGGGAGCTGAGTGGAATAGTATTTCAACAGCTTTTGGCGACTAACAGGGGCGTTTCGGATAAGGAACGGAGAACCCAAAAACTCTCTGGTTCTGCAGACCAGAGCCTTCCTCTCTAGGGCAAATGGAGTTAGAGCTTTGAAAGTGCAGCCTGCAAAGGCACCCATTCAATTTCGGATGGCTTTGCCATGCTGCGCAAATTCTCTTGTGCTCCGCGGAGATCAATAGCTTCCTTATGAGGCAGCACCTCTGGCAGGCCAGCGCCTGCTTCTATGTGGAACAGCAGCTGAGAGAGTGGATGAATGATTGCCTCGATATCTGCTGCTGTTGGGGGGCTGCCGAGTTCCTTGAATGCCTCCGGATCGTTCTCCTTCTGCTCAATGATCTCGGTAATCTGCGCAGCCGTGGCAATAGTGCCATCCTCAAGAAATGGGGACGGTAATCCCAACCTGCCTAACTCAGAGAAACTCCCTCGAATGCCATCCAGCGCTTTGTTTAGAAAAGCCGCTGCTGCCTTAGTACGCTGGAAAGCAGAGTGGCAATGAATGAACCTATTTGCCGTCTGAGCTGCGTTATCCCTATCTTCAATACCTGCCCCGGCGAGGATCTCGTCTGAGACCGAGTATAGCTTATTTAACAAGTCCCTCGCCTCAGGAACCTTTTCCAGGATGAAATGCGGGAACTGTTCCATTGTGTCATGGGCCTCCTGATTGAGTTTTAACGCCCTGTCGATGAACCGGAGGGTAGGCTGCAGATTTAGGCAGAAGGCTTTGATTTTCTCCCAGTGAGAAATGTACAATTGCCTGACCAGTGGGATGATATCCGGTTGGGCAGAGGCTGGTAGCAGGGAGGCCTTAAGCGAAGAAATCTCTGCGTCTCGTGAAATGAGAGCTTCGGCAAATTCTGCCTTCTTCTTCTTCTCAGATGTCCACAACGCTTCATAGTTGTTCATTTGTTTCTGCCAATTCTGTTCAGCTCTAGAGTGGTTAGCCGATTGCTCTTCTAATGAAGCTTTCGCTTCTCGGAGCTCATCCTCTAGCTTGGCCTTCGTTTCTCGGAGCTCCTCCTCCAGTCTATTCTTCAAATCTTTGAATTCGGCCTCTTTTTCCTGTATCTTCTGCTGATGCTGATCTTGTAGGCGTTCCATCTCTTCGCCTTTTTCTGCCAGCTTCTGTCTGAACTCAAGGCGGAAGCGTTCAAGCTCTTCTTCCATCGATTGTAGGCTCTGTTGCGCCGCTTGGTTTTGATTCTGCAAGTCCTTTAATACGGCTGGGTCGGCTACTCGGGCCTTTGCAATTTCGCCTTGGAGCCTGTTCCTTTCATTCTCTGCTGTTAGCGCCCTTTCTGTCATTCGGGCGATATCCGCCTCTAAGGATTTCTCCTTTGCCTCTAGAAAATTCACCCTGTCCTTGGCTGCCTTGAGCTGTTCATCCTTCTTTTTCAACTGGCGACCAGTCTTTAGGAAATCGGAAGTGACCACCCGTTGTGTCTCCTCCATGATTTCGACTTTATCTTGTGGCCGGGCCATCTTCATGTCCAGTCCGACAGCATAAATATCATAGTCCTCTGGTTGCATTTCTCCCTGAGGCTTGTTTATCCTTGGGTACATAGTTGCAAACTTCAATTCTTGGCGGGCCTCGTCATACGAAGCCTGTACTCTCGGTTCGGCGGGGGCATTGTCATCCTTTGCCCTTCGTCGCCTCATTCTATTTGCGCGAGCCTCCTTCCCACAATCTATCTGTGCAATGAACTCAGCTGGTGATGAAACCAGCCCACCTGCGAAGGGAACACCGGAAGGTAGGGCGTAGGGATAGGTAACTTTCATAGGCGCCGGCATTTGCTTCTTCTGGAGGGTGACAGTTTGCGGGGAAAAGTGTGGCACGTTCCATAGCTTAGCCTGGGGGGTGTCAGCCTGGCTGGATAATTGCAACGGCTGAACCGGAGATTCAGTCGTAAGGCCTGTTGGCCGAGGAAAAAGAGTCGTTGCCTGGGGCTCGGTTTGCTGTGGTGGGAAGGGATCTGTAAGCATCTCGGAAAAAGAGTGGGGGCCGATGGGAGGAATATCTTCGGATAGCGAGGTGAGGAAAGCCTGGGCGGCAGCAGTAGGCGTTAGCATGCCTGGAGGGGTGATTATAAATGGTTGGGCTTGCGAATATTGGGCAAACCCCCCGGAATAAGATGGGCCAGAAACAGAGGGTGGAGGGCTCGGACGAATGGCAGGAGTTGCCAATTGAGCAGGAGCGGACGTGAAAGAATGAGATGCAAGAGAGGAAGGAGCGAAATGTACCTGCTGACTGGTCGGCGGTAGCATTTGGATCGTTTGGGACTCGACCGCAACCTCTGGCATTTGACTAGCAGCGGGTGTTTCCCTTTCGGCCGGTTCATGTGAAACTGTCCCGATAACACTTTCCGTGCGTTGTCTTTTCGCGGGGGGACTCTCACTAACCTCGGCAGTCGGATCTTTCTGCTGGGGTACTAGCCTGACCGGTTTAGCGGCCCATGTGCGCGTAAGTGAACTCCTTGATATATTAAAGCGCACGTTAGTGCCGACATAGGCGGGATGCTCGGGAGCATCACCTTCCTGCGAAGATATCGCCCTCTCTTCCTCCTGCTCGTCGGAACCCTCTGCTTCGCTCTTGTTAGCGCTGGAGGTTGGGCTGTGATGGCCTTCATCCCAGTGTCTTTCGAATTCCTGGTCGTCCTTCAATTTATTATAAGGAGCCCTCATCTGCCCTGTTTCTTGGCGGTATCTCCAGAAAGCTTTTATTTTTTCATCGTTCCATTCCTCGTCCACTTTCAACTTGTTAAGCATGCTGCGCTCTATCGGAATGTTGTCCCTGGCCACGGCCACTGGAAAGTAGAACTTGTGCCATGGGCCTCTGGTATCCGGCGTAGGGATTTGTGCCAATTCAACCAGATCTTCATCTTTATCAGTCCGGTTATTACGCCGCTTCTCCCAGTATGGTCGGGAAACATGCGTAACTCTCATATGCGGCTCAGGTAGGTCATTGAAAGGGTTGTAATCCCACTTATCGTTTACTAATACTAGCCCTAAGTGTGCTAGCTTGTCCCCTAGCAGTTGATGAGATCGCTTTTTGACAAGCGTTATTGACTTGAAGCTCTTCGGGCAACTGAAGAATCCCTTCTTTTTGACCCTTTTGCTGCTACAAAACATGAAATCAATGACGCATACCTGCCGGTAAACCTCCAGCGCGAGCACTCTATCGGTGATGCAAGCCGGGAGCAGGAAAGGCCTGTCAATAAAGCCCCTCATTCGAAGGATCGTGAAATCCTTGCCCAGGAACCAGTCGCAAGCGGGGATGTAGCTTTGCAGAAATCCAGTCTGCTCAGTGTTAAGCCGGACGATATCACCCTCTCCGATCAAATCATTCAGGACCGGGGCTATGAAATAGTCCGCGAAGGCATAGTAGTCATATGTTGCGGAAAGGTAGGGTGTCCATGTAGATACCGGCTTTCTTTTATTCTGCTCATCAAAAATTGATAGTGGGAAAAATCGGGCGAAGAAATCCGGATTCTGATGCAGGAACATGTGGACCAGGTAGGAAAGAAATCTGAATTTCGTCTCCGCCTGATAATTCTCTATTTGCTGTATCATTTCCTCGACCATGAACTCGGCAAAATCATACCAGAAAGATTCATGTTGCCTGCGAAACTGTATTGCAGGGCCCAGCTGAAAAGCCTCGATCTTTTCATCAGAATCACGGCCGCAAACAAACGCCAGCATGGATATGGGGTCCTGAAGGTCGTCGCGGAATGAACCGCGCAACAATGGGATGCTTGGTGCCTTAGCGGACACAATACCCTTCTTTTTAGTCTCCTCTAATAGGAAATCGGAGCCGGTTTTCATCCTTTTCCATATCTTTTCCCCCTTGCTTGGGCGGAAATATTCGATTTTCTCCTTTCTTGTCCTGGGGTCAGGAATGCATAACATATGCCAGATGGCTTCCTGATTGATATGAACCCTTAAATTGCGACCCTCAATGCAGTGGGTTTGTGGATTATAGCGTTGAACAGCTGCGTCGACCACCTCCGGGCAATAGTGCACGAATGGGACCATGTATTGTGGCAAACCGCTATACCAGACTCTACCTGCCGTTGCCTTCTCCGCCGCTGGTGCTGATAATCTTGCACAAGCCGCCTCTCTAAGAGACTTAGGGTTCCTAGCAAGCTTTGGATCATAGATATTAGCCCACTTTTCTCCAACCTTTTTAGGGTTATTCCACTCTTTGGGCTTCTCTAGCTCCTCTGTGTTGGGTCTCCTCACCTTCTGGGGTATACCAGGAGTGGCATACGCTACATCATCGTACACGTAGACCTCGGCAGAAGAACGAATAGCCGAATACAGTTCCTGGCTAATCCCTTCCTCTGCTGGCTGAGCTGAAGATTCCGCCATCTTTCTTCGCGGCAGAACTTGAAGGTTCGCTGGCCTTTGAATACGCTTGCACTGGAAATACAGACAGAAAACACTTCGCGCACTCCTTAGCTTTTTGGAAAAAGACTTAGGAACAATAAGCGTTATCATGCAATAATAGCAACTTTCCTCAAGGTGGTAGGCGAGCGCGAGCCCTTGCATTTAATTCGGCATGTACCGTTAACTCCACGACTCGTGCAAGATGAGCTGATTTCTTTTTCCGAGGTGGCCGGATTTCATCATTGCTTTTAGGATATCGTGTGATACGCCCTAATTTTTCTTGGAAATTGAGCTTGCAACTGGCCTCCTCGCGTTGTGTTAGCATGTACCGGTAATTAATATCCCAGGCCGGAATGATTATGCCAAGCAACGATCACCGACTGAAAGAGATACGAATATCGCCTCGGGCTCTGGGATGTGCTTGAGATTTGACACCATAGCATACGGCCATACGTCCCTTCATCAGCAAGTGCCACCCTTTTAAAGCTCAATTAATTAACTTGATTTAATTAAGCATGCCTTGAGCCGTGCTACCATGCGTGTGCCAGCCCAAAACGTGAACAAACGCAGACTCGGCCCTCGAGATTGTAGCCAATATACATCACATTGCTTACGGCGGACTGGCGTATGTCTTGTCAACTTTCTATAAATAGGCCAGTAGATAGCAAACATATACACTTTGCGTCGAGAAGTGATAGGCAAGTAGAATACTGCTAAGCGAGTCTTTTCATAGGTTAGGTAATAAGCAGCTTTCGGCATACTTAGCAGATTTAGGAATAGTCCTAGGAGAGATGGATACTCCCATTCGCCTGACCTCCTTCAAATCACAAACAGCATTTGTAGGTGAAATCTCCACCAGGAGGCTTAAGAGAATGACGAAGAACAAGCACTCGCTGGTTTTAGTAGCCATTAAGTGGGTTCTCGGCAAAGACTGTGTGGAGTATGAAGATAAGCATCGGGTGAACACCGATGTGTGCTCACACTTTGTGGCGTCTATGCTAGACATTTGTGTCCCTCGGCCTCTTGTATTGAAGCTAGTCAAAGAAATCTTCCCGAAGAAGTACCTGAACGGGCTTGGCGAGGTTGTCACACACGCTGCGTATGGAATCGGCCTGCCATCAGCCAGCGACTTACGTCGCTATATTGAAGAAGAAGCTGTCGTGGCTTGGCTACCATTCCTTAGCGGATTCCGCCTGCAGACCCGTGGTCAGCATCAGCAAAGGGTTACCCAGGCTCTTCACTTCCTGTTCAGAAGCTACAACGTGATACCATTCTACGACGTAGAGTGGTATACTGACTTCAGGGACCTGGTGTACCCACCACCGACGACAGCCGCGCTTCATGATGCTGCCAGTGCCGCCGAGGAACCTGTTGCTGAGGAAGAAGCAGACGCTGTCTTGAACGCGTCGGTTGCTGCTAGCCACTCCTGCGGATAGATGGTCCTCTTGCCCTGGTGTTTGTTGATGTAACCCTCTTGCTCCGTATCAGCCTGATAAAAGGCCAACGTATATATATATGCTCTTATACTTTGTATATTTTGAAAATCGGCATTCATGCCATTTTGTAACTCAGAAACATGTATATAAAAATATACGCCTCTTTTTGTTGTGAAATTTTATGCTCCTGTTTGCTTCTGCGTGCAATTTTTCTGGGTTTGCCAATTTTGTATGTTTTGTCTCTGTTTATGAGCATACTTTTGTGTTTTAAGAACTCCGGTGCTTCACCCACTAACGATGATAAGCGAATACATAACAAGTCAATTGGTTTTAGCAAAACGATAGGCCAAAAACAGGAAAGGAAAAAGAAAAAGCGTTATTTACAACTGTACAAGGTAGGGCCTGACGCTTAATGGAACAATTTAAGGTGAATCCCATTAACCGGGATTCCTAGGGGCTCCTGTTCCATATTTTCCAGCTCGAAGGCATTGTGTTGCATGCACCGAATGATTTTGAAGGGTCCTTCCCATAGGCTATCAAACTTACCATGCTGACCTGGCTTCGCAGCCCTGCTGTCGTATTTTAGCACCAAATCTCCACTTTTTAGGCCTTGGTCGGAAGCCCTTTTGTCAAACCACCGTTTGACCACCTGTTGACGGCCAGTCATGGCCTTTAGGGAATTCTCCCTTTTTTCTTGTACTTCTAATAGTTCGGCAAGCCGAACTTCCATGGCGTCATTTTGTTCTATCTCAAGAGATTTCAACAACTGTATCGCCGGAATTTCCATAGAGATAGGTAGCAGCGCTTCTTTCCCATATACTAGCTCATAGGGCGAAGTCTTGAGGACTTGTTTAGGAGTTATGCGGTTGGCCCAGAGTGCTTTTCGGAGATTTTTGTGCCATTCCCTTTGGTGTTCTGAGCCCACTTTTTTGAGAAGTCGGACTAAACTTTTGTTTGTTGACTCAGCTAGGCCATTTCCCTGTGGATAGTAGTTTGAAGATGTTTTCAGGAATATGCCATTTTTCAATGCAAAGTGACATACCTTTGTGCCTACAAATGCTCTAGCATTGTCCGAAATGATCGTCTTCGGAGGGCCGAACCTCGTCACCAGAGCCTCGAGGAAATCCACAATCTCTACCTCCGTTGCCTCTTTAAGGGGAACAGCTTCAGCCCACCTTGTGAAGTAGTCTGTAGCTGTTAAAATCCATTTATGTCCCGAACTGGAAACCGGGTTGATCATTCCGATAAAGTCCAAACCCCATTGAGCAAATGGTTCATCCGCCACGATAGGTTTCAGGGGCATCGCTGAATTCTTCCTTCGGTCGGAGAATAACTGACATTTTTTGCAAGTCTTTACCAGCGAGTAGGAATCATTGAAAAGTGTGGGCCAGTAATATCCAGCCCGCAGGACCTTGATGGCTGTGGTTTTAGCGGAGAAATGTCCACCTTCGTCGCTATTGTGAAATGCGTCGAGGATCTTCTGCGCCTCCCCTGAAGTAACACACCGTAGGAGCACACCATTAAAATTTCTCTTGAAAAGGACTCCTTCTATCAGCGTGTATCCGCAATTCTGGAGCCGGTAATACCTTCTTTTCTGGGATGAGAGGCCTGGCGGGTACCTTCCGGTTCGCATGAAATTAATTCTATCTTTCAGCCAATCATCCTCCGATCCCGATCCGTTTATCAGGACAAGTTCTGACTGTTCCTCTTTAGCAGGCATCACCACTTCCTGTGTCATATACTCACACAGACCTCTGCCTTTAATAGTCCTGGTGGGCCTGACCTCAATGTCATATTCCAGGATCTTAGTGATCCAATTAGCCCTTTTTTCTGTGATTTCTCCCTCCATGATGTATTCCCGCACACTAGAATGTGCGACATATACCAGGACTTTGCTACAGGAAATTAGATGGCGGAACTTTTTAAGCCCCTTCACTATTGCGAAAGCCTGTCTTTCAACGAAGTTATAATTCACTTCATATTCCTTTAAGGTTCGGGAATAGAAAGCAACTGGATGCTCCCCTTTTCCTTCTCTATCCTTTTGAGTCAGAACAGTAGCGATACTTGACTTGCTACTGAAAGCATACATTATAAAATCTTTATGTTGATCTGGATTGATCAACACTGGGGCTGATGAGATAGCTTCCTTGACCTTCTCAAATGCCTCCCTCGCCTCCGTTGTCCACTTGAAAATTTGATCCTTTTTCAGCATTAGGGTGATCGGCCTAATCATTCCCGCAAAATCGGAAATAAATTTACTGACGAAATTTACTTTGCCCAGAAAAGACTGGACACCTTTCTTATTCACCGGGAGAGGAAGCTCCTTTATAGCCTTTACTCGTTCTGGGTCAATTGAAATACCTTCCTTCGACACAACATGTCCTAACAGCTTACCCTGAGGTACTCCGAACACACATTTCCTCGGGTTTAAGGAAATCCCGAACTCTTGGCACTTTTGAAACACCAACTCCAGATGATCGAAATGATCATCTTTAGATTTGGAGAACACAGTAAGATCATCCAAATAGATTAGGATAATCTTATTGATCAGCTCGCTAAATGCGACGTCCATAGCTCTCTGGAAGGTTGCCCCTGCATTAGATAAACCAAAAGGCATTTTAGCATATGCAAACGTCCCCCACTTGGTGGTGAACGTAGTCTTGTGCTGATCTTCTTCTCTTACTCGAATCTGGTTATAGCCAGAGAAGCCATCCAGTAGAGAGAACATTTCCGATCCCGCGACGGTTTGGAGGATCGACTCCATAGAAGGCAAGGGATAGTGGTCCTTCAGAGATGCTTTATTTAGGTCTCGGAAATCTACGCATAAGCGTATATCACCATTCTTCTTTCGGACTGGTACCAGATTTGATACCCAAGTACTATGTTTAATTGGGAAAACAATACGCGACTCAATGAGCTTGGTTAGCTCTTGTGCCATCAAGGCTTCAACTTTAGGGTTGACCGGCCGCTGTTTCTGTCGGATTGGCTTCGCACCTTCTGTTAGCTCAATAGTATGTTGAATGATACTAGGATCATAACCTTCCAGATCATCGTAGGACCAGGCTACTACTCCATATTTCTCACAGAAATTCATAAGCCTTTCTCTATCTTGCTGTGAGACATCTTTTCCGACCCGAAGGTTCCTGTCATCGGAGACCCGAAGATTCTCATAATCACCTTTTTCCGCCACGAACTTCCTCTTATCATTTCGGGCGTCACTACAATCGAAAAAAATTTCGAGAGTAACCAATCCTTTCGGAAGCTTATTTGATTTCAGCTGCATAATTTGTCCCTCGTAGGCCTCAGCGATCTTTGGTTGGAGTTGATCGGCAAATTCCCCTGAGTTTTGAATAAACGAGGCGATGTGTTCATCGCTCTCAAAGACTTGCCAACTTTGGTCATTATCGGGTATTGCTGGTCTAACCAGCACTCGTACTGAATATTTGTTCCGAAGCAAGTCGGAGACAGGATCAAACTGAGCTCCGATTACTGCCATGCGGTCTGCATCGCCATTCTGAGCTCGGGGAATGGTCAGGATGTTGAAAGCTTCAAAACTTTCTATAAGGTCCCAGATTCGATGCCGATAGGATCTCATGCGGATATTCTTTGCTGCTGAGACTCCTCGGACCTGATTAACTACCAGTTCTGAATCTCCGAATACAATCAATTGTTTGATACCCATTCGTTCCGCTAGGCTTAGGCCTTGGACTAGACCCTCATATTCAGCCTCATTATTTGAACAAGCAAATTGGAATCGGAAGGCCCTCAGCAACTTTTCATTCTGTGGGGATATTAGACATATCCCTGCTCCAGCTCCAACTTTGCTCCTTGCTCCGTCAAAATATAATGTCCACAGCTCACTTGCTTGGTCATCGTCGGGCTCTTTGACGACCTTCGGAAGAACTTGGTCTTCGTCATAGATCACATATGTGCCTAAACCGGTAGCATGATAATTTCCGAAGGGATCATTATTTATATGTTCACTCAACAGAGCGTCTTCGCTATCACTTCGGTCTCCATTGACATTCTCCTCCTCCAGCAGTTCAACATTGTACATGTCTTGCTTGGTGATGGAGGTATGTGCCGCTTCAAAGTTAATCAGGGCCTCGTTCGCCACATGTTCGGAATGCAGAGCCTCCGATTCTATCTTCATCTTTGCGCCATGTTTGGTCCTAAGTATTAGATGTGACCAATCTAAAGACAAATAGCCGCCCACCTTTGAAGTAAACTCTCGAGAAAGGCAAAGACCAAACATTGGCGGAACATCTATGATCACTGTATCTTGCGGGACCGTGATACTCGGGCAGGCAAATAGAGTCAACGGAAGTGCTTTGATGACACCCACAGTATCAACCTTATTTCCATCTAGCTGCATCACCCCTTTCTTCATAGGTTCGTAGCTGAGTCCCAAGGCTTCGGCTATTAGTTTTGGCATAACCGTGGTACTAGCGCCAGAATCAATCATAGCGTTGTGTAATAGTTTCTCCCCTATAATGAGAGTTAAGAAGAAGGGTTGAGGTTTTGGCCTACCTCCGCCTTCCGCAGGGGATTCCATCGCTTTGTTTGCGACAACCTTAGTTGGTGGCATTTGATAAACCGCCTCGGTACTGGCCAAAGGCTCGGTTAGTGTTGGGTCCATCTGTTGCTGAAGCGCTTTTTGGAGTATGGTCTTCTGCTCCGGGATAGCTAGAATGTCCCATAAAGACATATTAGCAGGTGATTTCTTCAACTGCTCCACCACATTAAGAGGTGAGGAGCTCGGAGATTTCTGCTCCTTGGCTTTTGTTATAATAATTTCCTTCCGCCGTTGAGGAGACAAGGATTCGGTCGGGCCACCAGGAATTTGATCCGAAACGTCCTTGCACTGCGGATTGTCCGAAAGTGAAACCACGGCCTCACCGGTGAATCTTCTCTTGGAGCGTGTATTATAGTCAGACTTTACCCGCGGCGTTTCGGCAGTGGACGTGTCATTCGCAAACACCGTTTCCTCGTCTTCCATCCATGAGAAGAGCGCATGATCAGGAACAATGTCGGACTCTTGCTCCAGGGACATTCCTTGTATTTGCGCGGTAAGGACCGCGTTCTCCATTGCCGGGGCATATCCGTATTCTTCGCTCTCTGTCGCAATCCCTTGACTACGTTGCTCTGCTATCCTTTGTTGTAAGTTGCCACGCGGACAATTTCGGGGCATATGCGCATCGTTGCAAGGGAAGCACCATGGATTGATGTCATCAATAAGATTATTTTGTCCCGCGGTTAATTCTCTGCTAGAGCTTGGCGACGCTCCTGCCAGTGGCGTAGGCACCGGAACTATTTGGTTCATAGCCGCCGTTGGTGAGTTAGTGCGATGCGCATTCTGATATTGATTCTGCTGATAGGTAGGCCGCCCACCTTGGTAGTTCTGATACGCAGGCCGCGGAGGCATTGCTTGATTCCGCTTGAGTGTTGTTATATCATTCGCCATAGTCCGTAGCATCTCCTTGAGGTCGCCCATTTCATTCTTCGGAGAACTTGATGTAGAGGCCAAGTTTTCAGGAGCGGCTGTATATGAGTACGCTGACTGGGGAGTCGCTGGCGCACTGGTCGACGCCACCTCTTGTGCCACGTTTGATATCTCAGGAAATATCGGCATAACAGGTCGAGGAGGCAATTTTCCGCAGTCTATCAAGTGATTTTCTGCTTTGATAGCGGTGGCATATGCATCTGGTAGAGTAGCTCCTCCCAGAGACTTGATCATCATAGAAATGTCGGGATTGATGGACTTCAGATAGAACATGAACGCCAAATCTGGGGTAGGGCGGATGGTCACGGGAATCCTCCGCCAACTCGAGTGAAATCGGGCATTGAAGTCCGTCAGAGCCTCCTGGGGTGCTCGTTTGATGACGGATAACTGATAATATAGCGAAGAACGATCTCCGTCATTTGAAAATATTTCATAGAATGGATCTCCGAGGTCATCCCAAGTGCGAATGGTATTAGGAGTCAGTGTTCGGTACCACTCCAGGGCCTTGCCTTTGAAGGACGCAGCAAGGAGCCTCAGGGCTACATTCTGCGCCGTGATACCATGTACTAGGCATACATCCGCTACATCCTGCAAATGCTCTGCTGGCGTTTTTGTGTTATCTCCGGCGAATTTGGGAAGAGCTTTCAGGGCCGAAACCGGTATGGCACCCCAAACAGCAGGTGCTACCGGAGCTACAAGGGGACTCCCAGCATCCCATGCTACATAATTTCTGTTCGCGGCCGGCAACATGGTGAGAGGAAAGGGTGGTGGGAATGGAACGGTTACTAACTGATTTGCGGCCTGGACTGTCCTGGATGGAGGCACTAGTAAACCTGGGTTACTTGCAGTTTGGGATCTAGTTACAGGCCGATGGCTCATACACCCTTTTAGAAGACGATTTCATTAGTTTGGGTCCCACCGGGCGTGCCAGAAAAAAGGACAAACTGTTGACGCCAAAAATTGACGGGATAACAGTGCCTTTATGGGAAACTCAGTTCAAGGGGGACCCCTTTGCGCCAAACTGAGTGACCTCCGGATTTTAAAGAAGCCGGCTTCTTCTATATAATGGTTTTTGGAAAGGGAAAAGGAAGCAGATATAATGAAACAAATATTAATCTAAGGCGATGCGCCAAAGCTTTCTGATAGGCACGATAAATCATAGACTCAAGGGCCTGAATGTTATTGATATGTTCCAAAACACCGGAAGCTTAAAGCAATAGCATAAACAGTTCATTCAATTGACATAAAACAGTATCGCATACATTCTTACTGCTAAGAAGAGTCATTAAGACATGATTTAGACCAGCAAGTTTGTGTTCAATATATAGAAGTCTCCTCAAATGAAATGCTTAAGACAATAAAAAGCACAGTTCACAGTTTAATCAAGACATAAAAAGCAGAAAGGCCGAACAATAGGCACAGTCTGAAAGTATCTTGCAAATAAACATGCAAAAGAGGCCTGGCGTCTCTTGCTAAAACCAGTATTCTTCCTGTCAAATCTTGGACCACTTTCCCTCAACAGAGGGAGTATATATAGCCGGAGAGAAAAATCCCACCGCCTGGAGAGTTGTAACAGAATGATTCCACAATCCCCCGTAATGATGCCCGGATAAGAATATTCCCAATGCCGTTATGAGAGCAGCCAATCAGGGGACAGCATCCAGTTGGTTAGTTACAGGCGTGCCCCTTTGAAATGATGGCAGTGGTCCCAACCAGGCTTCGAAGCGACGAGTGTCGTCCACCGCCTTAGAGAACCATGGCGAGCAGCAGTCAATGACACCATCCCGCTCGGCCATCTCACAGCTTGCTTTGATAATCGATGTAAGGCACATGGCAGCAAACCGCGGCCCGAATGAAAACTCCTTCTCCAGTGACCGGGAGCTTGCGGAGAAGTGACACGTGTTCAGGGGACGGAGGCTACTTTGAAAACGGGGAAAGGCCGCATGAAAAGGGGGCGAAAGACGCGTGGCCGCGTTTCGCAGCCCGTGGTGCTCTCGTCCCTGCTGTTGTTTTAAAAGTCGCGAACCGCTGACACGTGAGCGAGGGTGGGCCCCGCCAGGAAATAAAGAAGGCCAATAGAAATCCTTCGCAGCCCGCCGCAGCATACTCTACTCCTGCTAGGGAAAGATTGCGCAACACCGCCACGTATAGAGATGTGGGCCCCGTTTCGCAACCCGTAGGAAACATAAAGCAACAGAAAATGAAAAACCCCGCAGGCGTGACACGTGGGCGGTCAGCGCAGCATCTCAAGAGCCAAAAGGGAAGCCTCTTGCCAAAGTTGCGAAGCGAGGAATGCACACCATGAATATGCAAAAAAAAAAGGGGGACCCGAAGGGAGCTGAGTGGAATAGTATTTCAACAGTACCCATGTACAAATGAAATGCAATGTCTCATAAAGCGGAGAAAAGGAGAAAACCACATGGGAAAAAAATTCCCCCCAAAAGAGATAAACAAAATATAAACTACATGCAAAAAGATGAGAAGGGAAAAACCTCGAGTGAGGAAAAAGCGCCCCCCCCAAAAAAAAGAGAGAATGAAGAAGGTCAAGTGACCTCCTTAGATGAAACATCTTACTCCCCCAAGAGAGCTCACAAATGATGATATATACTCTTAGTGAAGGGTTTGGTGAATATATCTGCAAGCTACTTTGATGTAGGACAATACTGCAAATCAATGACCTACCTTGTATTAACTCCCTGATGTAGTGCATATGAATCTCGATGTGTTTGGTCCTCTGATGGTGAACTAGATTCTTCAAGATCTGGATGGCACTTTGATTGTCATAATGAATGACTATAGGACTTGGAATAGTGAATCCAAACTTAGTGAGAATATTCTAAAGCCAAATAGCCTTAGTAGTGGCATTAATAGCCCCTCTATACTCAACCTCAATTGAAGAAAGAGCAATAGCATGCTGCTCCTTCCTCTACCAACAAATGGGGCTAGAACCAAGATGAAATTTGTAGCTAGAAGTGGACTTATGATCATCAAGATCACCAGCCCAATCAGAATTTGTATATCCCACAAGGGTAAGTCCTGTACCTGCTGTATAGTGAATCCCATTATGATGTGTACCTTGTATGTAATGCAAGATGTGTTTGGCTACTTTCCAATGAAGCTCATGTGGCTCCTACATAAATTGTGAAACTATGCCAACTACAAAGGAGATATTAGGGCATGTGTGAGTCAAGTAGATCAAACTCCCAACAAGTTCATGATACAAAGTGGCATCAACAAGTGGAGTAGAACACTTAGACTCAAGCTTGACTCCTGAAAGAAAGGGAGTCAAAGCAGGCTTACAATCAATGATATGAAACCGAGCTAGAAGATCAAGAGCATACTTGGGATGAGAAAGAGATCTGAGAAGCTGACTATGCGATCTCAATCCCAAGAAAATAGTGCAAAAGGCCCAAGTTAGTCATATAAAATATGTCAGGCAAAGCAAATTTGACACTAACAATGATGGATGAGGTACTCCCTGTAATGATCAAGTCATCAACATAGAGCACAAGTAGCAAATGAGAGTCATCCTATCACAAAATGTAGACATTTGGATCTAAATGACAACTAGTGAATCTTGCTAAGAGAAGAAAGGAATCCATCCTGGCATACCATGCCCTATGGGCCTATTTGAGGCCATAGATAGACTTCCTCAATTTGCAAACCAAAGAAGTATCTTGTATGAATCACTACAGTTGCTCCATGTAAATCTCCTCATGAAGATCCTCGTGAAGAAATGTACTCTTCACATCCATCTAATGTACAACCCAACCATGAGTTGCAACAATAGAAAGTGTCAAGTGAATGGAGTTCATCTTAGCAACAAGTGCAAAGGTCTTTGTATAATCAACACTTGGAACCTATGAAAAACCTTTTACCACAAGTCGAGACTTTTATTTATCCACACTTCCATCCATTGCATACTTGGTCTGATAGATCCACTTACATCGAACCAACTTTCTCCCCTTAGGGAGAGGAACTAAATCCCATGTGTGGTTCCTCATCAAGGAACTATACTCTTCCTCCATTGTTGAAACCCACTCTAGAACTCTTGATGCTTCCTTGAAGGACTGTGGATCGGAAGCAGTAGCAATAAAAGCATTTGGAAAATCCTGATGTTGTGACCAAGTCCTTCGAGTATCTGAAGGATCCCCAATAAGAGAACCTATTGACTTAAGAATCTGTCGAGCCCAACGAGGTCTAGTCGGAGATGAAGGATGAGGCTCCTCAAGTACAAGTGGACCCTACAAAAGTGTGATCCTGTGAGTTGGATTTGAGTGAGAATCATCATCTGAGTATCTATCATCACTTTCCATTATGGAGGAAGGAAGAGGAGGATTAGAGGCCAGGCTAGGAGAGTTTTCCTCAAAGTGAACACTCCTCTCAATGAATAGCTCATGTGTCTCTGGATCCAAAAGTCAATATGCCCTAACACCCTCAGGATATCAAACAAAGATGCAAGGCATACTCTATGGTTCCAATGCCTTGTGTTTCTCTGGAGGTATGCATGCCCAAGCTAGACAACCAAAAACTCTAAAGTATCTCACAACCAGTTTTCTACCACACCAAGCCTCAAAAGGATTCATACCCTTCAAAGCCTTATGGCGAACCTGATTTTGAATGTGTCTGGCACAACTGATAGCTTCTTCCCAAAATTGAGGACCAAGAGAATGAGCATGAATCATGCAGCTAGCCATCTCCTTAAGGGTTCTATTCTTCCTTTCAGCAACACCATTATGTTGTGGAGTGTAGGCAACTAAATGTTGAAGATCAATCCCCTCAAGAGTACAAAATTCCTCAAGTCTATTGTTCAAATATTCCCTTCCATTGTCTGTGTGAATAATTTTGACTTGCTTCCCTGATTGCTTCTCAACATGAGCCTTAAAGGATAGAAATATATCAAACACTTCACTCTTGTGAACAAGAAAATAGACCCATGTGAAGTGAGAGTAGTCATCAATGAAGGTGAGAACATAGCGGTCCTTTCTAAATGATGGCACTAGAAATGGACCTGCTACATCACTGTGAACCAATTGAAGAACTTCCAAATCTCTCCAAGACTTCCCTTTGTCAAAATTCTCTTCTGGATGCTTACCCAAGGAACAACCTGAACATACACCTTTAGAAAAGCTGATTTTAGGGAGTCCTGTAGCCATATCCTTGGAGCTAAGCTATTGAAGATAGTAGTAATTGAGATGTCCAAACTGCTCATGCTATAGTGTACTTTCTTAATTTGAATGAGTGAGCAAGGCTATAGAAGGAGACTTAGGCACAAAGTGGGAGAATGAGTAAAGTCATGTGTTGTGATTGGCTTGTCCCACTACAACCAAGGCATCATCCTTAAGTTCTTTGACCACAACTGAATTTGGTAGAAACTCAACTTTCTTGCCATCTCCAAAGTGAGTGATTTGGTAGATTGAAAGAAGATTGGCACTCAAGTTAGGAACATAGAGAACATTCTCAAATGTTCCATTACCATGACAACTGAACCTTCTCCTTCAAATCCACTTGAGTATCATCTCCTTTGAAGATGTGAGGTACCTTAGATGGCTCCAAAGAAGAAAACTGCTCCCTTGTAGAACCCATGTGATGAGTGGAACCTGAATCAAGTATTCATTGTTGTGAAGAACCTGAAGTAGCCACAAATGCTTGCCCTTTTCCTTTTGATTGTGAGGAAGTGGAAGGAGATGAATCCTTCTTTTTATATGAGGATGGAAAATTGATGTTGTTCTTCTTTTTGTATGTGGATGGAAAATTGATGTTCTTCTTCTTGATGATGTTTGTCAACTCATCAATTTGCTTAGTGTGACAATGATGCACATCATGACCAACTCTCTTGCAATATGAACAAGTTGGTCTCTCCTTCTTGCTTGAATTTCCCTTGTTGGGAGAAGATGAAGAATTCCCTTGTTGTGGAGAGGATGATTTTTCTTTATCTTGTTGTTTCTTTGGCTTAGATTACTTTTGCTTCTTGTTGGAACCCTTTCCTTGAGTCCCTTGATTCCCTTGATTAGCCACCAAAACTTTGGACTTTGAAAACTTGAGAACCCCCATGCTTATCAACTTTGCTTGCTCTAAAATCAACATTTATGTGAATGCATCAAATGAAGGCACAATGAAAGAACTACCCACTGTCAAGCGATGGGTTTGGAAGCTAGAAACAAATGTTGCATATTCTGATGGAAGCTTTCCCAATAAATTGTAGACCAACAGTGCATCCTTCTTGTCAATGCCACAATCCTTAAGTTGTGCTCTTAGCTCATTTTACTTAGTGAAAGTCTTGGATTGTATCAAAATTCTTGGGATCTACCATTGTGAGATTATTGTCAAGATAATAACCTCTAATCTCATCAACTTGGCCATACAATTGACCAAACTTTTCCCAATCTTCTTTGATTGTTTTACACTTTTCAATTTGAAAGATCAGATCTCTTGATACATATTTCTTTAAAGTTCTGAGAGCCATAGTATTTTTAGTGAGCCAATCCATATGAGCAATAGGATTAGCTTTAGGATTAGATGGTGCAACAATAGTTCCATCAATATGATGAGTTAATGTTTTTTCCATTAACTTATCCAACCATCAATTTTCCAAGAAGCATAGTTATGTGGAGTTAACAAAGGAAACTTAGGAGAACCCATAGTAGAAAAATGAAAGAGAACAAGATAGAGAGAGAGGCACAATCACACAAGACACCCCCCCAAATTCACTCAAGCAAAGAACCCCCCCAAAAAAAGATGATTTGGCACTTTATACTTACTGCGTGTACAATTTCCACTTGCAAGCCAAGCAAAGTGGACTTCTAATATTCAATGTTTTATAACAACCTTAAGTAGGCTATAATAGACTCAAATGACTGATACAAAAGACCAAACTGAGATCTTAACTTTACAAATGCCAAAATAGGCAAAAATAGACTATATGTTGAAAGTACAATTTCTGATCACAATCACTACAAACTGATAGTGCTACTGTGAATTTGAGAAACAATCATGCACTTTAAAAAAAAATGGCACCTAAAAAGGAGTTTGTATGAGCTTGAACGGAGCCTTGGAAGTTGCAAAAATGGTGAAAACTCAACAACACCTATGACAAATTGAATTTTCTAAAAAAATTGAGCATCAAAACTAGAAACGAATTGTACCAGTGCGTAGAGCATGAAAAATTAGCCCAAAAAACAAAAAATTGAACCAAAAAAGGCCTCAAAATGACCAAGATATGAGTGTTTGAAGATGAACTGCAAAATCAAAGACTCAAATGGAGAGGGGTCTGCCAATTTTCAAAAATTTGTTGATGTAGTGTTGACGTCAGCAATATATGACATTAAATTTTACGGTCGTACTACCATCACACGTGATATCCATGTTAATTTTGACGATCATTTTCCCATCATGGTCGTCGTCACTCCTTGCTGGAATATTCTGTCAGAATATGCCTTTTGCCACTGGAATCTTCTGTCGCATGGAATATTTTGAATTCGTTGGAATCTCCAAGGAATGTTAGCTATCAAAGTTTTGTGGAGCCCATCTGAATTTTGGAGGGATGCAGGGCCCACCTCCGCCTATTTGGTGAATAAGATTCTGCCACTTAGTGGTGTCTGTAGGCCTTGGTACCTGCCGCCGGTACCAAGTGCCTTGCGTAGGCAGTGTACTAGGTACTTGCAAATTTTAATCCGCAGATTTTTTTTTTATAATTTAAAAAAAAAAACTTTACACAACAAAAACTACGAAACAATTTTTTTTTTTAATTACTTTTATTAAAAAAATTTGTAGAATTTTTTTTGAAAAAATTAAATCGTACCGTTGTAATGATGGTTGGGTCGTACGGCTTGGCCAACAAATTATTTTTGCCTCAATGGACAACTTTGTCCAAATTTGACAATTTGGTAGTCGATTTGAGGGTTTTTGGCCCTTCTAAATGCAATGGCGATGTCCTTTTTGGCTGAAAATGCTCTGAAATGGTAGCTAGCTCTTGGATCTGGCAACCACCTTCAATCTTCAAACCTTTGTAGATTTGGCCTCCAATGTCCAACTGAGACAAAATAAAAGGCAAATCTGACTATCTCAGACACTTCAGATGTAATGGTGAGCTCAGATGTCATGCAACAAGCTCCCAAAATGCACCTGCAATACAAGGCCAAAAATGGAACCCCCCCAGAATCTGGTATTTCTATTAAGAAAATACGAGATTTCACTCAAGATCTCCCCAAAATGTCAATCCAAAGGCACTCCAATAGCTCTGATACCATGTAAGAATTGGCTATGAAGGTAGCCACCCAAGATCTAGAGGCCTAATAGAAAGCACAAGCATAAGAGAGATATAAACAATATGACAAGAATAAACTGCATTTTGCTAATGATGCAAATAGAATGTGAAAAAGTACATACGATACCCCTTGGCTATATAGCCAAGGTGAGTACATAGAAGGGCATAAGATTATAACAATTTTCGTAATCTTATGACATGAGACAACTGTGAAAATCTATCACTCCACCTAAAGTGGAAAAGTGATAATGTGATAATCACCACAAATGGTGGATCACCCACAAAAGGTGGAGAGGTAATCATATGATGTGTCCACGAAAGGTGGATGTGATAAAGCAATAACATGGTAAGTCCACCAAAAGTGGAAATTCTCCAACTACCTCCTAAGTGGTCCCTAAGTAAACTGAACTAAGGTGTAATCGTGACCTAGGACAAGGTACAACACTTTTAATTACACCAACATCCATACAATGTAATTTTTATTTGATGACTAACATATCACATCTTCTATCTATCTTATAGTTTCAGCTTTATATATTAATCTATATCCCATATATCGATTGAGATTCTATCTAAGATCAATTACAACTATATAATTATGGACATACTACTCCTAGAGACTATTCTTATTTTTTTGTGCTTGCAAAAAATGGACAACTTTTTTTGGTCTATACATTTCTAATGGTGACCTTGAGGTGATAATTTTGTTTTAATACATGAATATTGTATATAGATAAGTTGGTGAACATTGTGATAATATAAGAAAAAAGGTATGAATTTACTTTTTCTAAACAAAAGGATTTAAGGGTTGTATTTTTTCCTTGTTTTCTACACACTTATAGTTTTTTATTTTTATTTTATACACATAGTAGTTTCTCTTATTTTACTTCATAAATGATACATAAATTATAGCTTAATCATTGATATTACCTCAAATATCTTATACTACACATTAATTAATTCTATATGTTAAGGAGTTAGTCTTGCAAGAGCTAAAAAATCAAATGGGATAATTTTGGCTAGTAGTATTTCTAGACTCTTTATTTTCCTCTTCAACCACTCGTTTGTTGCTTCTAACTCCTTTAGTGGTTGTTAATCCTGAACATAATTTTTCTTATTATTTTCTTCCTCTTACTCCACCTAAGGATAATATCTATAAAACTTACATGTATAGAGTGTCACCTTCAACATTTGTTTATTTATTTTTGTAGCAAGTAAGCCCATCCATAAAAGTTGTGATGAAAAACTATTATATCTTCCTTTTATTTAGAAGTTGTTAGGAATATATTTTTTCTTCTTCTCCATCTCTTGGTCTTCCATATACTATAGAAACCTCCTCACATGTGACAATGAATCTTAATGTAGGAGTTGCATGACCTATTCTTTAAGAAAAAAATTGGCATTGTCTTATGACAACTACATTTTTCATTTGTAGATGCAAGTTTTTGATCTCCCATTGTTGTAGGTCCTTATTCCTCAAGTGTCATTACTTTCAATGATGTAGTGGGTGTGTGATTTTCCTCCAAATAGACTACAAGAACCTCTTGATAAAATTTTCCCGACTGTGTTGATGTTTACAACCCCTATAGCTTGGATTGACCAAAACTAACTTAATGAGGTTGTTTTTCGAGAAAAAAAAGGTTTCAATTTTTATACTTTATGAAAAAAAAATAATTGAGAGTTCAAATGAGGAAATATTGCATACTCATTCTCCCACCATGCCTTAAATGAACTGGTAACCAAAAATGATAATCATAAATTCGGGAAAGTCACCTAAGTTATAAGTGATAAACCCAATGATATGCAAGGCTGTTTCTAGTCTTAGTAGAAGAACAAAACATTTTTTTCATTTAGTTATTGGTTTTATTTTTTCCCCCTTTAAATTTTTTTAATGGAGTTCATCCAAAATTCCCTTAATTACAAACTATGCTTCTCCATCTTAATGTAAGTTGACGAAAGTGGAAATTAGGTATTTTGTTACCAATATTTATTTCCCTTGAATCTATCTAGCCATGAATCCCTAGTAGAAACTCCATATAAGCTTGATCAATAATATGGAAGAAAAAGTAAAATAATATTAACCATTATGATATTGCTATCAGGATTCAACCATGTAGTTTTACAAGTCAAACTCATTGACCCATGTTTCATGAGAAATGGTTCACAAGAACCCATTTCTCATGTAGTGAATGGTCCACTTAGCAATCATTGCATCTAGGTGATTCTCATAGAGGTGAAGCAATGGGCCTTCCCGAGAGGTCACCCATCCCAGTACTACTCCAACTCAAGCATGCTTAACTACAAATTTTTCCCTAAGGTTAACCCACTTAGCTTGCAACCCCCATTGCAAAACCTTCAACAAGTGTTGTGCCTTGTGAAGGTAGGATCCTTATAAGTCCATCAACACCTCTAAATCCTATATTTCCAAAATAGTGAATGGTTAATATTGATAAGTAGGAGGTATTTTCCACAACGTGTCAAATTATGATATTGCTATCAGGATTCGACTGTGTAGTTTTATGAGTCAAACTGATTGACCCATGTTTCATGAGTAGTGGTTCACAAGAACCCATCTCTCATGGTATTGAATGGTCCACTTAGCACTCATTGCATCTAGGCGATGATCATAGAGGTGAAACAGTGGGCCTTCTTAGGAGGTCACCCATCCCAGTACTACTCTAGCTCAAGCACACTTAACCACATAGTTTTTCCCAAGGTTAAGCCCACTTGTTGAAGGTATTGCAAATGGAGATGCAAGATAAGTGGGCTTAACCTTGGGGAAAAATCTGTGGTTAAGCGTGCTTGAGCTAGAGTAGTACTGGGATGGGTGACCTCCCGGGAAGGCCTAGTGCTCCACCTCTGTAAGCATTACCTAGATGCAATGAGTGATAAGTGGACCATTCACTCTCATGAGAGATGGGTTCTTGTGAATCACTACTCATGAAACATAGGTCAATGAGTTTGACTCGTAAAACTACATGGTTGAATCTTGATAGCAATATCATAATTTGACATGATGTGGAAAAAACCTCCTACTTATCAATTGATGAGATAAAGGGGCTCTATAATGAATGGTTCATAAGACACAACACTTGCAGAAGGTTTTACAAATGGGGTTGCAAGCTAAGTGGGGTTAACCTTGGGGAAAAGTATGTGGTTAACCATGCTTGAGATGGAGTAGTACTAAGATGGGTGGCCTCCCAGGAAGGCCCGGAGCTTCACCTCTATGAGCATCACCTAGATTCAATAAGTGCTAAGTGGACCATTCACTATCGTGAGAGATGGGTTCTTGTGAACCACTACTCATGAAACCTGGGTCAATGAGTTTGACTCGTAAAACTACATGGTTGAATCTTGATAGCAATATCATAATTTGAAATGATGTGGAAAATACCTCCTACTTATCAATATTAACCATTCACTATTTTGAAAATATAGGATATCAAGATGTTGATAGACTTATAAGGATCCTACCAATTTGTGCCCATTTTGATAATATTATGTCCATATGTGTGGAAGAGATCATTGGTTTATTTTTGGGTTAGTTTTATGTACTCCAATTTCTCTATCACAAATCTAATGAAGGGGAGTGGCAATGAAATACATTCAAATTCAAAGAGAAAAATATTGAAAATAATTGAGAAAATAATGTGGAATAATGTGGTAATGACATTGGTCAGTTAAATTAAGAAGCATGCAAGATGTGTAAACTAAGATTGTTGCTTATTTTAGTCCCCAAATAATATTTGAATAAAATACCATTATTTGACATCACCATGATGTTTATGATGTGAGGAATAGAGTCAGTGAAAGGGTTTTAGGTTGATATGTTGACGTTAGCTTACTAGAAAAATTACAAAATAAAATAAAATTATTTCATGATTTTTAAGATAAAAATAGTAAGAAAATAAAAATTATAGCATTGATTTATCACTATGAATAATAAAATGTCTATTAGATCCAAAATTGGTATTTCCATGAACTTCTCAACTCGAAAAGATTCTATTTCAATGCAATGCCTTGCAATTATTATAGGTTTATATAATGAAGGTTATTGGACTAAAAAAACTAGTAACACAAATCTAAAGTTTTTGGTATTGAATTTTGTTTGATTTTATTTTTTAGGCTATTTAAAATAATATTTTGGCTTCAATAGTTAGTTCATCAATGATCTCATTTTAAGACGTGTTGTTTAATAATGGTTAGAGAGTTTATAATGTTATAAATTATTTATTTATCTTAATATTTATATGTATAAAATAACAATAAAAAAAGAGATTTGTGTGAATTTCAAAGTGACATCATCTAATAATAAATCAAAGTTTGTCTTATTTTTAGTAAGTTTGAGATAATTTTATTTAGAAAACTTATCATAAAGCCACATAAAATAGGCATGTGGAGCACTAATGATATTCTTATTGAATTCACTTTATAAGCTTGACATCTCTGTATCCAAATCATTTGTAAATACAAGATTACATCTAGTAATGAGGAAGCAAAATTTAAAATAATGTTAACCGATCTGAGTATTTTTTGGATTATAAGACAAATTTTAAATGCATTCATTTTTTTTAAACATGTTTATATTGTTAATTGTTATTTTATTTTTAAATACCTTTATCTAATTAATGACGATGCCTCCATCACTATGATCTATCACATCCATAAATAATAATTGCTATATTTTATTTACTTATATTTTCATAATTTGGTACTTTTAACGTGCACTTTGATCATTTTAATAGGTAGATAGATAATAACCTATGTTGAATTGTTTCTTAGATTTTCGTAACAATTCTTTCTTGTATTTTGGTATTGTATACAAGGTTGGGTGAGACATGAACTAGGCACATGTGCTTTACATTCATATTAATTTATGTAGCTACACCAAATGTAAAAAAATAACCCCATTTATTTTTAGTGTTCATTCCCTAGTAGTTAAACTTCAATAACAATATCTAAATTCCATTAAATGAATAGAAAATTCACATAATATATTCAATAATTTAATTTAATTTATGTGTTAATGTCTATAAAATCCCAAAATTGGTCCATGGGACTCAAATAGGTATAATACATATATGACAAGAGGAGTGTAAAGCATATTCCAACAAAAAATTAAAGACATATAGTGAACAATGCAAGACATGAAAATAAGGTTCCATAGACAAACATTAAAGGGAATAGATAACACTCTTAACATTCAAGACCAAAAAAGGAGTGAATAATTCCATGAGGATCACTAAGCTTATAATGCCTTGTAAATCTATTGTATGAACTTAGAAGTTAGCTAAGGTGCATCTTCATGTTGAAGTTCAAGAGGACCTAAAAGAGAATTTAATCAATCTAGTATGAGCCTATTTCATTAATGCACCTTTATAAATTCATTAGTGAAGGTCAAACATATCTCACAATAAGATAAAAATATATATCTAGTCCTTATGAATCATGGGACCTTGAGAAGAACCTTGTAAGTGAATATCTACTAGGTCAAAAAATGTATCATCTAATCACATATTAAGGAAGAGTGTTTGAATATAGAATATTTATTGGTCTCTACTTGTAATGAGAATATCTAGAAAATACAATGGTCTTGAGGAATATGGAGGTGCATCTTAATGAAATGTTGGTGGATCAAAAATTAAGTTGTATGCAAGAGAAACCCTTGAGAAATAAGGTATCTAGAATATGTATATGTTAGGAGGAAGATGAATCTATCCCTAAAATGAAGATATAGATATTGGTCATTTTGAAGTTTTGATGATAGTGGATCTTTAGTGTACTCTATGTGGATTGTAGGTAGGTTTTATAAATCTAAATGTAAATTTCCTTATTTATTTTAACCTTTGAGAGATTAGTAGCATTCATAGAAAATCTATTTTATGGTGACCTAGTAATATAAAGGTCAATAAGGCATAACAAGGAGGAGGCTCTTCTACACCAAAAACACTCAAAATTGTAGTCTAGCAAAACCATAGAGGATCTAGAAAAATAGGAAACCTAAGATGACCAAACTAAAAGGTTTTCATCAATCTTAACTTGTGTGTAATAACCACATAAAATATTACAAAAAATAATGGGAGGAGCTATGCCAAATTTAATGAGTTTATATAAATAAATAGAAGCAACCATTTCTAATAAGCTTGAAAAGAAAAGAAAAGAAAAAAGTATTTTGACTAATAC